>JAVJAQ010000928.1:464035-652793 GCA_032362365.1 Zygogramma bicolorata
AGAATGCAGATAAATTGGATGTGTAAATAGTAAATAGCAATGGACCCAATATTGAGCCTTGAGGTACTCCTTCAGTAATATTTAGAGGAGCCGAGAGCTTACCGTCATATTTAACAAATTGACTACGGTTGTTCAGATAATTTTTAAGCATAGCGCATGCGCTGTTAGTGAATCCGTTATAATGGAGTATGGCCAAGAGCAGTTGGTGGTTAATGCGATCAAAAGCTTTGGAATAGTCTAGCAGTACAAGTACTGCTAGATTACCCTGATCAAGTGCAGATAATAAGTCATCCGTTACATGCAGTAGAGCAGACGCACAGCTATGTTGAGGTCGAAAGCCAGATTGATTTTCTGGAAGAAGTTTATAATGATTTAGATATTCTCTGATTTGAAAGTTCATAATTTTTTCAAGTAATTTCGAGAGGATAGGTAAAATGCTTATAGGTCTTAAGTCTTTCCAATCTTTAGGTTTATTTATCTTAGGTAGTGGGAGGACTTGAGCAATTTTCCAGCTATCCGGAAACGTAGTGTTTTCAAGGCAAGAATTAATGATATGTGTAAGATGAACTATTATGTTGGGACAACATAGCAAAATCATCTTCAAATTGATGTCATCTGCACCACTAGCATTGGATTTTATATTGTAAAGTTGTTCTTTCACCGCTTCAGGTTCCACCAACCGAAAGAAAAAAATATTAGAACCATATTTCACATTATTGTTATAAAAGTCTACGGCTTTCTTGTCAGGAATACCATTATCTTGTGTGGGACGTACAAAGTTATTATTTATTTTATTTACATCACGTAAATCCAACGGTAGCTCACGATTACATTTCTGAGAATTGAGGTTCATATTTTTCAAAGTTTTCCACATTGACTTAGAATCATTATTACTGACAATATTTCTAAAGAAAGCCTTTTTTTCTCGCTCAATCGCTGAGTTACTATAATTACGCATGTTCTTGTAGGACACCCAATCTGCTTCTCTTCCAGTTTTTTTGTACTTAGCTAAGGCCTTATCCTTCAGACTGATTATCTGTTTTAAGTTGTGAGTTAGCCAAGGCGCTCTCTTTTTAGTGATTCTTGCATTTCTAATCGGTGCATGTATATCAAACAAATACAACAGTAATCTATTAAAAACTTCAACCTTGTTGTTAACGTCTTGTATGTAGAAAATTTGATCAAAGTCGAGTGCATTGAAATTTGTTAATAGTGCGTCTTTATCGATCTTGTCAAATTCTCTATATGAATAAAATAAAGGACCACTGGAAGCAACATTCATGTCTATTGAACAACTAACGAGACTGTGGTCTGACAGATTGAGAAGATCAAACGTCTTACATTCATTCATTTCCATATGTTCAGAATGAAAAAATAAGTCTAGAAGAGAGGCATGATTGAGACCGACTCGGGTGGGTTCGCCTACAGCTTGTACAAGTCCGAAACTCGTGGTAATGCTATCTAAACTTTTATAACTGAGTGAGGTGGGGTTTAAATAATCTATGTTAAAATCACCCCCACAAAAAACATTATCAAATTTTGGAGATACTTGACTCAGAACTTCTTCAAATGATTCTAGGAAATCCGAAATTGATGTTTGTGGCGGCCTATAAACTACACCAATACAGTTGCTTACTTTGTTACAGGAGAAAGATATCCATATTTGTTCAGATGCAATATTGGTATTCAACAGGTTCAGCATATCTGCGTGGTATGATAACTTGATATGAATGATAACTCCTCCGCCCCTACCTCGTAGCCTGTCTAATCTAAACATCCTGTATCCTTTCAACATAACCATATCATCCTCAATTTCTCCATGTAGCCAGCTCTCTGTTATCAAAATTATATCATAGTGGTTGCTCTCCACATATTCGCTGAAAGTAATAAACTTAGGCAAAATCGACCTTATATTAAAAACTGCTATGTTCAGTTTCTCCATTTATACGATAATATGAACAAATAACACAAGGAAACTGTATAATATATCGCACCAGAAAATGTAGGTATATCCTATGATCAAATATTATCAAGATCATTTTCAGAAGTAATTACAATCGCTCTTGAGCCATCGGATTTTCGTATATAGATTGTACCATATTTCACCCATAAGTATTTAATATTATTATTTCTTTTATATTCTTTACATTTACTCAATAATCTCTTTTTTGCAAGAGTCAAGAACTCATTGACATATATGGTATTTGATTCCCTAGCCAAGCTTTTCAGTGAGATATCTAAGTTATCTGTAGAAAAGTCTTTTTTAATTTTGCGGCATTTCAAAAATTCATTTCTATAGCACAGCTTGGTGAATATGTAGAATAGTTCTCAAACACGCCTCTGTCTTCTTGATAACTTTATTTTCGGAAGATAAACTTCATTCTAATGAAAAATGTATAAAACAGTTTACTTTATATTATTAGCAAGATACGTCTTCTTTCTCTCTCTCTCTCTCTCTCTCTCTCTCTCTATGTTATTACGTCTTCTTTCTACTCTCACCTGTAAATATGTTCATCTCTTTATAGTCAGATAAGTAGGCGTTTCCAGTCATAACTGAATCGTTATGATTTCATATCCACAAGAGGTAGGATATGAATTCCACGTCTGAAGGAATGACGAGTTCAAATCATTATTTATTTTTTTGTGGAAGTTATAAAAGTTTGTGAATTTTTGAAATTTCATTGATTTTGTTTGCTGTATCGCTGAGTGAACGTGTGCAATATTGATACTGGGTATTTAGGTTATGAACCCAGAAAACTACGAAGAAGGGGTTCAACTGTGAAAAAAAAATAAAATATATTATGATATCATATACGTTGCTGGTAAATGTTTCGATAATGTTTCACGCAACACTTATAATATATAAATCACGAATCTGTTACGTTGCATATACATTGCAGTTACATTGCATCAACCTCTTTGACATTATGTATCCTACCCGGAGATTTTACTGTAACATCTTTATAACATACATGTTGAAGTTACATATTACGGTAATGTAAAATATAATATTGTAATATAACTGTTGCATCGAGGTTATATCACAATGTTTAGTGGATATAAAACCACTGAATGCATTGTCTTGACAGAGCTACTGAGCTACCGTGATGCATAAACAGACAAAAAATAACCTGTCAATGTTTAGGGAGAATCTCCGGATGTTACTGCCAGCAACAATACCTCTGCAGAATAGAGATAGCGTACACAGCTCTCCACAGGGTCTGTGAACTGGGAGATGACAACGTAGAGCGCGAGCATAAAAATATAAATTATAAATGAAATTATTCAAAATTACGTACAAGCTCCAGTTCCTTTGAAACTCAATTGTAAACTAACTCTCAATTTATACAGATTTTTCAAAGGCGTTTGATAGAATATATATATAACTACTGCTCTTCGGGCTTGAAGGCCGTCGTACTTTGGAATTTCTTCCTGACGTTTCGCTAGCGCGAGTGGCCAGCTTCTTCAGAGGCTTATTCATCTGGCCACTCGCGCTAGCGAAACGTCAGGAAGAAATTCCAAAGTACGACGGCCTTCAAGCCCGAAGAGCAGTAGTTATACTAATAACCTCGGCCGCGAAAGCCTCAAGCGTTTGATAGAGTTAATCATGAGGTATTAATTCGAAAAATAGAATCTTTTGGTTTTGGGGGTAGTGTTTTGGGTTGGATTAGCAGCTTCCTCACAAATAGAATTCAGTGGGTGAAAATTAATAATTACATATCATATACAATTGAGGCCTGTTCCGGTGTTCCCCAAGGTAGTCATTGTGGACCATTACTTTTCAATATCTTTATTGATGACCTGATTACACATATTACTGACTCACAGGGATGTTGTGTGTTGATGATTTAAAACTATACCGCGTGATTAAATCATATGTTGACTGTCTGAAACTTCAAGATGATGTGAACCATTTAACTAATTGGTGCAGAAATAACTACTTGGATCTGAATCTTGATAAATGTCTAGTCATGTGTTTCAATCGTTCCCAGGTACCAATCACATATGAATACTGCATAAATTCTTTGCCTTTGAATCAAGTTGATGAAGTTAAATATCTTGGTGTCATATTCGATAAGGAATTGTCATTCTCATCCCATATCAATAAAATGACCCTGAAATCACTGAAACTTCTTGGCTATGTAGGTAGGATCGCTAAAGACTTTTCAGGTAACACAGTGAAGAAGATTCTGTATTGTTCTTTGATCAGATCACACTTAGAATATGCATCTATTGTATGGTGTCCTTCCTATACTGTAGTGTACAAGAGGTCACTGGAAAGGGTTCAAAATACATTTTTGCGTAGTGCTGCCCACAAAATGGGCTTTCAAATGGACCAGCGACATAACTACACTGATATACTTTCTACACTGCAACTCACCACATTGAAAAAAGGGGGAATTCAAGCTGACCTAATATTTCTATTTGAATTACTGTCAGGCCAATTTAATTGTCCAGAGCTTCTCTCTTTGGTTGGCTTGAAAGTTAAGCAACGAGTAAGGAGAGATGATGGAGCTGTTTTTGTGGAGAACTCACATTCTACAAATTATGGATTCAACAGTCCAATGTCAAGAATGCTGAGGGCAGCTAATGCATCATAACTTGATTTCTTTACTAATTCTTTGGTGTCCTTCAGGAGGTCTGCAGTAGATTATGTATTTCATCTCTAGACTTATACCCTGTTAGTTTGATAGTTTCAAGTATAAAGTTTTATTTTCAACTGTTTCATTTAGCATTTAGTGTTTTATATATTTCAATATTCTCACGAATTTTTAATGTCTCGATTTTTTTACTGTTTTAGTTTTAAGTATTTTTATACATGTATGTTTATAATATTGTAACTGAGGGTTTTCTTGTTTATACCAAATAAATAAATATATTGTAGTTTATCTTTGTAAATAATTGAATGGATATCGTAAAACTATGTAGAGAAAAAACATATATTCTTCAATCCGGAGTAATATTTTCATGAGGTATTCTCTCGTAGAATGTTATCCATATACACCAAACTTCTAGTGAAAATATGTTGATGATATTTTTGCTTTTTGGAGTCATGGTCGAAATGTAGTGGATATTTTTTGGAACACAATAATGAGTAAAAACTAACAATAATATTCAAAATGAAAATTGAAAAGAACGATTAACTTTCATTTCGAGATGTAATGAAATAGAAATTAACATTTTATATCGCAAGAAAAATATCAACCGATATCTCCGCTATAACTCAAACATCATACAATTGTCGAGAAAGTTATAGTTGAATGTCTTTTTGATAGAACACAAATAGTATGAAATTACTGAGAAAAAATCTATAAAAAGTCAAGTTCATAAAATCAATATCCACAGAATTTTATAGATAATAAATTGACTGCAATAATCGAAAAACGTAACGCACCCCAAAATGAATACACACAACCTATACAAACTTATAATCCTGTAACGAACATTATATACCTCATGTCCAACGAGTATCTAAAAAAATAAAACGAATCGGCAACAGCTATAATATTAGAAAAAAATTTCAAAGCAACAAATACTTCATCGATACTGATACACACTGAAGCAACTAACATAATAGAAAACCCAAATAATTGTATTCATCGAATCACTTATTGTTCGTGCGGTCAAAAATATATCGGTGAAACGTCCAGACCTCTGGAAGTGCGAGAGAGTGAACACAAAATGTAGTAGTAGTAGTAGTAGCAGTTCATTGATCACCAAACTGCATGTGTTTATAAAAGTATACAATAGAAGAAATGGGCGATTAATATAGGTAGAAGGAAAACTTGTCTGTGAAACATCAATATCGAGATTTTTCCTTTGAAGATGGTCAAGATACCATGTATTTTGAGATACTCGGGCAGACATTATAGTGCTTATATTTCTAGTAGTATCAACAATATCAATTCTTATTTCTTCCTAAAAAGTAGTTGATAATATTCTTAGTGTACTACAAAAAGTCATCAAATATAAAATTCAAAAGTATAAAATGTCCATGCATGTGGAATATGTAAAAAATATGAAGTGTAAAATTTTTGAATGTGTAAACGTATGAATATATTTTGTCACAAAAAATATAAAATCGTTTTGAATAAAAAGTATACCAAATTATAAGTGGGGATGTGAAATATATGTCAAATAGAAAGAATTAATTCAGTGGAAATTGTTCATAGTAATGTTATTTTTTCATTTTTTCAAACTCATCAGGTCACAATATTGGAATATTTGTGCCGATGGGAAACAGAAATTTAGATTCTAGATAATTTGGAGAAATCGTTTCTGTAGAACCATTAGCGGTACTATAGACCCCACCCCATCCTACATTTCCATACATCAAGAGAGACTGAACTAACGAGAAATATACAAAAGGGCTCTGAGCTTTTTACAAAGATATATGATAAATAAGATAAGATAATATAAAATTTTGGTCAATGTGTATTCCGAGATATTTTAATGAACTAGATTTTTTTCAGAGATATGTTCTTATTTCTGCTACTTGAATGAATATTGATGTTTTGTGCATTGAGAGAATCATGACTGTTACTACAAAATGAAATGTAAGTTGTTTCAACAATATTTATTGTCAGTAAACTATCATCAAGCCAATTTACTATGGTGTCAATATCGTTTCTTGTATGAGATATTACATCTCATACATCAAGAACAGAGAGATTGATGGTTCTAAATCATCAGAATACATTCCTACTGCTGATGAAGATCACACAGTGGAGTGGAATGACACTCGGATGATGGCAAGAGAGAGAGAGAGAGAGAGAGAGATGTCAGGAGACGAATTTTGAAGGGATCTGGTTTTATCATTCTCAAGGAGATCGGTTGTCATGAGCTGCAGCTGGCTGCCCCTCTTGAGAGACATATGTCGAATCTCAAATATTTGGCTTCCACGAAAACGAACCTAAGAATATTTGTGAACGAGTAGTGAAAACGGAAGCAAATTCGGTTTCCGAAACGTTAACTATTAGTATTTTGATGAAGAATTTGATAAATTCTTGCTTTCATTTGATAGTAAAATTTGAGTTATTCGAGAAGTTGCTGACTGATAGAATGTTTTCCATCCAGAAAGACGGCAGCAACTTCTCGGAGAAGGTTGAGAACCAAAAAAAAAAGACAACGAAGAATGGATGAACATTATTTTCATAATACTATTATCAATTGCGTTGCTTTCTATCATTTCCAAAGTCATTGAAAAGCACTCAAATATCAAATATCTGAAGGAATCAGAAACATTAATGATCGACAATACGGATTTCGCCATCAAAGATGAACCAGTGACCTATTGGCTTATGTTTTTCATATTTGGCAGCATTCAATCGAGAAATTCGGAGAAACGATAGCTGTTGCACTCGACACCTCAAAATCGTTTCTTCTAGTTTGGCATCGGGGTCTCCTTTCTAATCTGTCGTCTTATGGTTTGCCCTCTCAGTTGTGTGCTTTGTTGAAGAGTTTCTTGTCTAATAGGTCTCTGTATGTGGTTGTTGATGGAGTATCATCTGATATTCTTCCAATAAATTCAGGTGTTCCACAGGGTTCAGTTCTGTCGCCCACTTTGTTTCTGCTTCATATCAATGATTTGCTCGGGAAAACATCTTGTTCAATACATAGTTTTGCGGAGGACAGTACTTGTCATACAGTTTCTCTTCCAGAATCCCCCTATCAGCTCGAGAAACAAAAATTCAAAGAAACATTCACGTCAATAAAATTAACGACGACTTGGTAAAAATAATAGGATGGGGTAACATGAACTTGGTGGAATTTAATGCTACGAAAACCCAAACATGTCTCTTCTCTAGAAAAGCCGATCTTTCATCATCTAATATTCAGATGTCAGGAGTAACTATTTCTATAAAATCAGGTATCTCGATGCTAGGAAATACGGGAAAACCATGTGAGATCTATCGTTGAAAGTGCTTCCCAGAAACTTGTATTTCTATTTCGTGCGAAAGAATTCTTGACATCTCGTCAGCTTCTGAAGATCTACAAATCTCAGATACGACCTGTAATGGAATACAGTTATCATGTGTGGAGTTCGGCACCAAAACATTCATTGAGGCTTCTCGATTCTATTCAGAGAAAGGCAATTTGTCTTGTTCGTGATTCTTCGCTCACAGTCTCGCTCACTTCATCGGAACATCGTATAAGGGTCGGAGACTTGTCTCTCTTCTATAGATCTTTTCACGGTCGATGCTCTTCCGAATTGTTATCAATCGTTCCTCTCTTGGCAATATCTACACGGATGACTCGACGAATACAGAATTCCTACCCTTTCGTTGTGAATTTGGAAACCTGTCGAACCTCTCTTGCTCGGGGATCTTTTTTCAATAGAACAGCTGAGCTTTGGACTCCGTGCCAAAAGTGTTTTTTCCTGAGGCCCACAAGCTTTAGAAATTTGAAGTGAATGTTAATTCGTATCTTCCGTCCCTTAATTCACGCAGTGTTCTTTGAACATTACAGGGCTTCCCTTTCGTGTGAATCTGCATATATAAAAAATATATATCCGTTGAGGTCGATATGCAGTTGATTTCTCTTTTATCAACCTTATGCTTCACTTATTTTCCAATGGGTCATGATTTGGCGGAAATTTCAGCTTTTCCTAAGTTTGTTGATGGCTACAATATCGATAAAAACATTTGACATAGTCAGTGGGCATACTTGAAGACTGGCGTTAAATCAAATCATCTTTCGAACAATCTGTTCAGGCCAGTCTCAAATTACCTACACAGTAGGTTTCGGCTGGCACCTGTCAGAAAACAACTACTCCCCTGGCTAATACCACGAAGGGCATTGAATTATATCCGACCGGTGCCAGTGCAGGTTTCTTCACAGAAGTAAATCCTGCATTTGCTTTCGTCGATACAAATGAAGGAATTGATTTTCAATTATAGGGACGGACACACTTGCAGACCGGTTTCGGGCTGTTTGGCCACTCGTCAGTGCAAGGCAGTGCCATCATCAACATAAAGTCGATGACTTCCCATAATTAAAAATCAACATCATTCAGAGTATCAAGCCCCGACCAAAGTTGATGCGAACAACGAAGTTATTGCGCCATCTACAAATGGACGAGGTATTCCAAAAGCAAACCGAATTCGCCCATTCCTTCTGCAAGGAAAATGTAAAAACATTTGACATAGTCAGTGGGCATACTTGAAGACTGGCGTTAAATCAAATCATCTTTCGAACAATCTGTTCAGGCCAGTCTCAAATTACCTACACAGTAGGTTTCGGCTGGCACCTGTCAGAAAACAACTACTCCCCTGGCTAATACCACGAAGGGCATTGAATTATATCCGACCGGTGCCAGTGCAGGTTTCTTCACAGAAGTAAATCCTGCATTTGCTTTCGTCGATACAATGAAGGAATTGATTTTCAATTATAGGGACGGACACACTTGCAGACCGGTTTCGGGCTGTTTGGCCACTCGTCAGTGCAAGGCAGTGCCATCATCAACATAAAGTTGATGACTTCCCATAATTAAAAATCAACATCATTCAGAGTATCAAGCCCCGACCAAAGTTGATGCGAACAACGAAGTTATTGCGCCATCTACAAAGCAAATGCAGGATTTACTTCTGTGAAGAAACCTGCACTGGCACCGGTTGGATATAATTCAATGCCCTTCGTGGTATTAGCCAGGGGAGTAGTTGTTTTCTGACAGGTGCCAGCCGAAACCTACTGTGTAGGTAATTTGAGACTGGCCTGAACAGATTGTTCGAAAGATGATTTGATTTAACGCCAGTCTTCAAGTATGCCCACTGACTATGTCAAATGTTTTTACATTTTCCTTGCAGAAGGAATGGGCGAATTCGGTTTGCTTTTGGAATACCTCGTCCATTTGTAGATGGCGCAATAACTTCGTTGTTCGCATCAACTTTGGTCGGGGCTTGATACTCTGAATGATGTTGATTTTTAATTATGGGAAGTCATCGACTTTATGTTGATGATGGCACTGCCTTGCACTGACGAGTGGCCAAACAGCCCGAAACCGGTCTGCAAGTGTGTCCGTCCCTATAATTGAAAATCAATTCCTTCATTGTATCGACGAAAGCAAATGCAGGATTTACTTCTGTGAAGAAACCTGCACTGGCACCGGTTGGATATAATTCAATGCCCTTCGTGGTATTAGCCAGGGGAGTAGTTGTTTTCTGACAGGTGCCAGCCGAAACCTACTGTGTAGGTAATTTGAGACTGGCCTGAACAGATTGTTCGAAAGATGATTTGATTTAACGCCAGTCTTCAAGTATGCCCACTGACTATGTCAAATGTTTTTAGATATCAAATAATGTAATTTTGAATGAATAAGACTGAAGTAAATCATTTTCAGATATTTAATTGACAAAAAATACCGTATTCTATATAAAACTCCAATGAATGGAGATATTCTCTTCCTAAGATTTTGTATATTCTAGAACAACATTATGCAACAAGAGGACCAACATATTTGGTACGAAGAAACTTGAATAAAAACAGTTTGAATCAAGGTAGATCGTAATTATATCAAATATATCACAGACAACTCAACTATTAGGTTACTTGCACACACACCGATTTTGGTCGGTAAACAATCGGTGGGTGTGCAAGCGTGTATTCAGTTACGTATGCCACTACTTCCTGGTAATACCGACCATGCAGTGGCAGTGGACGGCTGCTAACCGATATTTTACCGGCACCGATCAGCGGTCGGCGTGTGTGCCAGGTCCTGTTCCCACACCTGGTTCACTATTGGAATTTGGACGACCGTTGTAAAATCGGCTGATATTTTATTGGTAGCGGGTGCTTGCAGACTCACCGGATTTTTACCGGTCAAACAATCAGTTGCTTTGTTGTCGTAATTAGCATGCACTACCAACGTAGTACTTAGTATCTACAATTTCACCAAGCAGTCGATTGGAATGGTCGGTAAAAAATCGGTGGGTGTGCAAGCGTGTATTTAGTTACGTACGCCACTACCTCCTGGTAATACAGGCCATGCAGTGGCAGTGGACGGCTGCTAACCGATATTTTACCGGCACCGATCAGCGGTCGACGTGTGTGCCAGGTCCCGTTTCCACATGTTGTTCACTATTGGAATTTGGACGACCGGTATAAAATCGGCCGATATTTTATCGGTAGAGGGTGCTTGCAGACTCACCGGATTTTTACCGGTCGAACAATCAGTTGCTTTGTTGTCGTGACACGAGGTTATTGAAAAATAATGTATAATTGCCGGTAAACAATCGGTGGGTGTGCAAGCGTGTATTCAGTTACGTACGCCACTACCTCCCGGTAATGCCGGCCATGCAGTGGCAGTGGACGGCTGCTAACCGATATTTTACCGGCACCGATCAGCGGTCGACGTGTGTGCCAGGTCCCGTTTCCACATGTTGTTCACTATTGGAATTTGGACGACCGGTATAAAATCGGCCGATATTTTATCGGTAGAGGGTGCTTGCAGACTCACCGGATTTTTACCGGTCGAACAATCAGTTGCTTTGTTGTCGTGACACGAGGTTATTGAAAAATAATGTATAATTGCCGGTAAACAATCGGTGGGTGTGCAAGCGTGTATTCAGTTACGTACGCCACTACCTCCCGGTAATGCCGGCCATGCAGTGGCAGTGGACGGCTGCTAACCGATATTTTACCGGCACCGATCAGCGGTCGGCGTGTGTGCCAGGTCCCGTTCCCACATGTGGTTCACTATTGGAATTTGGACGACCGGTATAAAATCGGCCGTCCAAGATCGGTGTGTGTGCAAGTAGCCTTAGGCTTTAGTGTAGAATGTTCCTGTGTGTTCTCTACATTGTTTGATAGAGTGAATCCAGTACTTGCGCTGAATCCCACGGCTCTTAATACGGCGATACAATAACCACATAGCAACAACTCGTTTAGGATACATCATTTTTCAATAACCTCGTGTCACGACAACAAAGCAACTGATTGTTTGACCGGTGAAAATCCGGTGAGTCTGCAAGCACACGCTATCAATAAAATATCGCGGGTCGTCTTGCTACGTCGAATTCTTCCTACGTCGAATTCTTCCTACGTCGAATTCTTCCTACGACGAATTCTTCCTACGGCGAACTTTCCACTATGAGGTGTATGGATCATCATCAGAAACGTTCGTGTTTTGATGACGTCAGTGGAGGGGATAACATTTTCCGTAGGAAGAATTCGACGTAGGAAGAATTCGCCCTAGGAAGAATTCGCCGTAGGAAGAATTCGACGTAGGAATACGCACCCAAATATCGGCCGATTTTAAACTGGCCGTCCAAAATCGGTGTGTGTGCAAGTAGCCTTAGGCTCTCACATGTATTATCAACAGAGTACGATTCTGTAACAACTAATCATGCATTGAAATTTTCGAGTGCGATCGCTTTCATCGAACTTGAAATCATTATCAGTTGGCATTTCTACTCAGTTTTGATATCACTGGGCCAGGCGAGTTTCAGCCTTCCGTAATAATGTCCCCGATGACACGGTTTTTGTTTTATGGGACTATGTTGCATGTCAGGTAAGTTCAAGAAACGAATGCAATATCTGAGTACGATTTTCCGTTGAATGTTTAGTTTTTATTCATCCAGACGGATTCGATAATTCAAAAACACCAACAATATAATACAAAGTACTAACCATTAACTTTGATAAAACGTTTTCCTGCCATTCTCCTGCTATGGAAATACCCAACCTTCTTATACGGTCCTGCAAATTGACGAAAATTTAGAAATGAAAGAGAGTGATTCAGTTAAGTACTTGAGAGTTACAATAGATAAACACTTGTGATGGAATAAACATATCAGAAAACTCGCTAAAACGTTAAGAAGCTTCATATATAGATTTAAATATCTCTCAAGATTTCTAGAAAAAAAGCAAATGAAAATCATACATCATACATATTGAAATTATGCAGAACACATTTTTGAAAATAATTTTAAGAAAACCAAGGCATTATTCATGGGATCTTTTATTTAGCGAAACCGATATCCGTCAGAATTACTTTCTTACCACAACCTTATTTGAATGAAAACAAAAATCAAATTTGGAAATGTTTGAACATACTTACCAGACCAGAAAAAAAAGACTTCTACAGGGCACCTCTTGCAATGAAGACAATCGGAAAATGGAGGGATTCATATTTAGCACCACTATTCTTCAATCTTCTAGCATCTGAAATCAGAAATATTAGTCATTTTCAATCATTCAAAAACAAACTGAAATACCACTTACTTAGTTCAGATAGGCATCAAATACATCTTCTGTTCTGAAAACATTTGGAGTAGTCACAATGAAGGAGATCTCTTTCAAATAATCAAGTCTTATAACTATAATATTCTGTAATGTATTGTAATTGAGAAAGTATTATTGTATTTATAACGCACTCATCAACTGATACATAATGAAAAGACATTTCTCTACAGAAGATTTGATATAATTTCTATATGATTTGATGAATTACTCACTTTTTGGAAATTGAGAGGATTGTAATTTTCAATATAGGGGATGAAATTATATAGGTGATAGATGACACAATTTATTCACAAGAATTCGAAATATTTCTGGGTTTCTAATCTACCCCGAAATTGAAAAACAGTTCCTTTTGGATAGAACAAGTCCAATTAGTCAGCAACTTCTCGAAAAACTCTATCAGAAAAATAACAGAAATATATATAGATATACATATATAATATATATATATATATATATATATATATATATATATATATATATATATATATATATATATATATATTTATTTATTTATTTAATGTATTTCTGAATGAAATTTGAACATTTGGAATTTGTTTGGGGATCTTTTTGAGTTGAAAGGATAAATGATTGATATGTGTATGATTTGTATTGGGTGCTTCAGGTACAAGATATACAAGTGTGATGGATAAACATAGAAATTGCAGCTTCTTATTTTAATCTCACATTTCGTAGGTTAATTCCCTTATACTGTATTTTAGATATTTAAGAATTGATTTTTGATTGTATAGCGTTCCTGAAGACTATATATATATATATATATATATATATATATATATATATATATAATATGAAAATACTTATAGTTGAAGGTTCGAAAACTGAATTCGTTTCTGTTCTCAAAACTTATACGCAAATTCCTGTTCAAATGCAAATATTTCTTGTTGACAATGTTCCTAATTGACATTTGTCAAATACTTCATATCTGACATAACATTTTCTTATCCAGGAGGGGCAGCCATCCGCAATTAATATCAAGCGAACTCATAGAGATGCAATCTTCCCTAGACAGCATGATGCAAGCAGATTCCTTTCATTTTCGTTTCCTGCCATTGCTCTCTTTTGCCGTCATTGTAGTGTCTTTCCATTCTACTGCTTGATCTCCATCGGCAGTAAGGATGTGCTCTGATAATTAAGGACCTCCTCTCTGTGTTTTCCTGATGTATATCTTGTGTTCACTCTTTCGCACTTCCAAAGGTCGTGACGTTCCACCGATATATTTTTGACTGCACGAACAAGGAATTTGATTAATACAATTATTTATGTTCTCCCTTGTCTTATTTGGTTTGGTATTTGTCAGTTTTGACTGTAAAATATTTGTTACTTTGAATGTTGTTGTAATATTATACCTGTTGCCGATCCGTTTCATCTTTTCAGACAAACTAGGGACATGAGGTATAATGTTTGATACAAGTGTATTTTGTGTAAGGTTATATGTCTTCGTTGTGGGGTGTGTTTGGATTTTCAATTTCTGTCAAAGTTTCTTATATAAATTTTTCTGGTTATCCATTTTCTTTCAATACTGATTTTATTAAGTTGATCTCTTCATTGATTATTTTCTTGGGAGTTACATACAAATTTTGTTCTATCATGGAGGCATTTTACTCTACCTCATTTGACACCTGTGTGGTGGTTTTAGGATTCATCATAACATCTAGAAATTGAAGTTCTTTATTATTTTTTATTTCTAATGTGAACTTTATTCTTGGTTCTTGTTTATTCATGTGTTCCAAAAATGTGTCAAGTTCGTTTTGACCATGACTTCAAAACAAAAACATCATCAACATATCTCCACCATACTTTTGGACCATTTGGAGAACTTTCTATGAAATGAACCTAAAAATACTCCATATAAATATTGCTAAGAATCGGAGAAAGTGGTGAACCCATAGCCATACCAAATTCATATTGATGAAAGTCACGTTTGAATTGAAAATACGTTTTTTCTGTACATAGTTTCAAGATATCCACAATCGCATCAGCATTCAATTTTGTTCTGTTGATCAGTGTTCCATAATTCTCTAATTTTGATTTGACGATTTTTGTTCAATATACCATTATTCATCGTTGAAAATAAACCTCAGCAATGAAGAAACAAGAGGGATAATTGATAAAAGTGGATAACAGAATATATAAGCAAATACTCTTGTTCTATCATAAAGGCATTTTACTACAACTATCTTGACACTTGTGTGGTGGTTTGAGGTGTAGTGATGATCTCTGTTGGTATGTTTTCTTTTGATATACACTTGTGTCTACATGATATATCGATTTCTTTATCGTCTCCTGTTTCTTACATGAACTTTATTGTTGGTTCTTGTTTGCTAATATGTCCCAAAAATGTGTCAATTTCATTTTGACCATGCATGACTCCATACAGCAAAAAATAATACCAACATATTTCCACGATACCTTTGAACCCTTTGGATAACTTTCTATGAAAGAATCCTCAAAATACTCCATTTAAATATTAGTAACAATCGGAGAAAGTGGTGAAACCAGAGGCATACCAAATTCTTGTTGATAAAATAATATTTGAATTGAAAATACGTTTTTTCTGTACATAGTTTGAAAATACCCATGATCGCATCTACATCTGTTCTATTGACCAGTGTTCTATCATTCTCTAATTTCAATTTGACTATTTCTAAAGTTTTGTTCAAAATCAAGTCTCATTTAGAATATTCGTGTATTCTAAATAAATGGCGGCTACTTCCAATTCTTTCTTTCAAGTGATGGAATATGAATTACATTAAATTGTGCAAAGCCAAATTCAGCGAATTTTCGCTCCAAATCCCTTGCAAAATCGAATTAAAAATCCCATTTTCAAGAAATTTATTGTTCAACAGTTTGTGGATTGATATTGATTCTAGTTTTATCCTTGAAGCGAGCAATTAGTCAAAGATAAGGCCAATTATTCGAGGATAAGGCCAATTACGTGCACTCTCAAATTACCGTTCTCGTCTAACGCCTCGTGGTCACATTTTTTTGGCTTACGTAATAGGTTACTTATCCTACTCGTTACGTAATATACCATTATATTTCACGAAGAATGCTACAAATGAGCAATGATATGATTATTCACTGGAATATGAGAGACATTTCGTACATAATAGCTTTTATCGCTAACGATTTATTTCTGCATGAAAACTGCTGATTGGTCGTGGTTATTGAAAAGGTTGAGATTTCCAAGCAAAAAACTAAGAACAGTCATCTCAGTCCCGTTCAACTGACCAAACTCTTTGCAAAATATAATTTAGAACAAATTGTTTCGGAACCTACACGTGTAACGCAGCACTCGATGTCTTTGATTGATATTTTAGTTATCTCAGATAAAACCTTAGTATCAAGCAGTGATGTTATCAAAATGGAAGATATATCTGACCACAAGTTGGTTTCTTGCTCCTTGAAAGTGAGAAGAGATAGAACACCACCACTATACTGTACAATAAGAAGTTTTGCGTCATTCAATCACAATTTGTTTATAAACGACTTGTATTCTTACGACTGGTCTCTTATTTACTCACTCAGTGATAGCGGTGATATGGTCAACTTTTTTAACTTTCACGTACTCGAGCTTTTCAATAAACATGCACCAATAAAATCAGTGAGAATATCAAAAAACTCAACTCCCTGGCTCACAGAAAGTCTGAAATTCATGATGAAACTGAGAGACAGAGCTTATACTAAATATAAAAAAATAGAACTCAATCTTCATGGATCTACCATAAAGAGCTCAGAAATCTCGTTAATACTGCCGTAAAGTCTGAAAAAGCAGCTCATCTCAAATTCAATTCAAAATTAGATCCCAAAGAATTCCGGAGGGCTCTTGATTATCTTGATATAATTAAAAAGAAAACGGATTCGTTCCATGATTTCGAGGACCCAGATTCATTCAACGATTATTTCATTGACAATATCCCATCAAATGATAACAGCGATCATATTCACCTTTTAAATAAATATACAAATGCAAATACCAGAAATTATTTCAGATTCTCTTCTGTCAGTGCTGAGGAAGTGGAAGTGATAGAAATATCAACACTAATGCTGTGGGCAGCGATGGAATCAATATGAAAATGTTAAGGCTTCTCATGCCTCACTTGAGCAAAGTTATTACTTTCATCATCAATAATTGCCTTCTTCAAAGTATCATTCCTGGTGTATGGAAATACTCACTTGTTTATCCTATTCCAAAAATAAATAATCCTTCAACCATATCACATTTCAGGCCTATGAGTATATTACCAACCATTACCATTAGGGTAATTGATCTCTAGGAAAAATTTCAACTTCTACACCAAAGGTAACAAAACTCATCGTTTATTCATATCTTCTTGGTGCAATCGCAGTTTGAGCGGATGTTCTTGAAATTTTTTGTTATTCTCTCCTACACTTCTTAAATATAACTCTTAGCTATTATAATGCGTTTCTATAGATGTTTTTGTATTGTAATATGCAGGAAATTTGTATTTACATTGTTGGTAATGTTGGTGGTTGCATGGAAGAGCAACCTGGTTGAATGCCGCCTCCCTGATGTACATTGTATATTTGAATTTTTATTCAGTTCACAATGAAGACACATAAATAAAAAAAATCTTTTCTGTGCATTCAGTACTGAGATAGTAAGTGATAGCGTTTCAAAATAACTACTGATGTTTGTACACGCTAACAGCCATCTAAACAGTTCCTATGAGCAAAATAAAGATTCAAATGTGTCAAGTACAAGAGGGAAAAACGCCGAGTTCTTTTTCGACCTCTTTTCCTCCTCAATGAGCGGTTGGTTACTGTCCAACCTGGAACTGGAAGTAATTTCAAATAAAATCTTCTTTCGAACAGCTCGTTCAGGCCAGTCTCGAATCTACCTACACAGTAGGTTTTTGCTGGCACCTGTCAGAAAATAACTACTTCCCTGGCCAATACCACGAAGGGCATTGAATTATATCCGACTGGTGCCAGTGTAGGTTTCTTCACAGAAGAAAATCCTGCATTTGCTTTTGGCGATACAATTCGATGTACAATTGTTCGAAAGATGATTTGATTTAACGCCAGTCTTCAAGTATGCCCATCGATTATGTCGAATGTTGTAAAAGAGGTATAATGATTGTGAATGAATTCATAAATTACCCAAACGACATCTGAGTGGTATCATTGGGTTTTTCATAAAACCTCCTGTAAACATCACTATTATCTTTATTGAGAGAGAGTCAACTTGAAATTTGTTGTAGACGAATTCATATTATTCTGATTTCAGTATGGCAAACGTACCACCATTGAACAACAAAAGGTTTCCGAAGGATTTTCTCTTTGGTGCAGCCACTTCTGCCTACCAAATTGAAGGTAAATACAATTAGAAAACGGCCGAAGGATCGAGAATTCATTCAAATATACACTATCCCCCACAAAAGACAGAATTTGGAAAACTGTTTTGTATTATTTTCTGAAAAAAATTGATTTCATGGTCTGCTTTATGTACCAAATACTGAAAAAGTGAAGAAAATTCATTAAAAACTAGGATAACTTCTGAAAACCTAAAAGTTACATATTTTGATATTCCATGAGACTAAAAATTTGGATTGCACTATTACTTTTGAGTAAGGTATTTTGAGCTTTTTCTTCTCTGAGAAAAGAGAGAACAAAACTCCTGTAAAAGAAGTTACATCAAATATTTAGCAAATACTCTGATATGTGTAAATCATTCATAGACGTTAATGTAATTCACAAAAAATAGAGTGTTCTATTATAATTATCTGATTTTTTTTCAAAGTTGTGTAGTCGTTTGCTTAGATGAGAAAAAAAATCTATCACTTCCTCAAAACTTCCCCTATCTCCACGAAAATAATTATGTTTCTTAATTCACTATGACGTTTTGTGTTATAGACAGCATCATTTTTCATGAACTTTTTTGAGGAATAGATGATGAAAAATATTCACATAAGCTGTTACAGTTTAGCTGGCACTGTGTATAGTTCCCAACGAGATGGCCCAAAAACTAGGTGCCATTTTATTACTCTAGAGACCGTGTAAAAAGTATGGGGAACGACGTAACTAAGACTTTTGGACCACTGCCGTCAATTTCTGGTGGCCCGATTTTCCGCCATAATTAAATAAACATTGCATCTCGAAACGTCATTTTGTATAAAATTATTACTGACGGCATACTGTTTATATTAACAGTAGTAGTTAAAAATTAAATTTAAACTCATTGCCGTCAAAAAAAAATGGCACCGGAAGTCAGGAAAAATTTTGAAAATTTGAAAGTTGAGTATCCATTTTAGTATCAAATCATTATTGACGGCAATAGCATAATTTATTATACTTTGTGATGTTATTTCGTGTTTTATTAATGCCGTCAAAATTTACTGGCACCGGGGTTGCAAAAAGGGGGTGTCTCATTACAGATTTTCTTTGGCATGGACAAGGATATTGCCAACAGGTAAATATGCTCGGATTTTCCGTATAGATTGAAAAGTTATTGTCTTTGACACGAGTTCCGATAACTGGTCGAGTTTGACCAATATAATTTCTGCCAACCCGAAGGTGGTGGTTAATTTTTCGAAATCCTGTATTTCGACAGTGGCATAAGAGAATATTAAGAAACTAATTTATAATGCAGGAGATTCAAAAAATAGCACTTTGAAAATTATTTTTTCATGGTGCCAAGTGACTCTACTCTTTCGAATTACAAAATAATATCGATACACAGGAAAGTCAGAACATGAGACATATATGCGCAGAATTTTTTAAAGTGAGATTTCATTCGCAACTGTTCAATGAAAGTCATTTCTGGACAAGATATACAAAAACTACGGGATGTATTCAAAACTAAAATATTTCAAGTGACAAAAGATAGTTGAAATTTGATGGAGAAGTGTAAAATTGAGGACTGAACAAGTTTTACCGAGGCATTTTTGGAATTTTCGAATGAACAAATGTCAAATCCCATATCTCAGCCTCAGTACACTAGAGCACTCAAACAGATACACTTGTCAAGATTGCAACAATACATACATTGGCCAGACCCAACGAGCTCTGAAGAACCGTTCCAAAGAGCATCATGCACACATGAGATAGGAAAGGGTGGAAAAGTCCAGTGTCGCCTATATAGACGAATACAACTGTATTGAATACCAATGGAAAAACGATTAATTAGTAATGAGCAAGAGATATTAACCCTTAAATGCATGATTTTTTTTAATGAATGAAAAAATTAAAATCTCGAAGATTTAATATTACTGGTACAGGGAAAAATTGAAAAAAAAATCAAATTTCATTATGAACGATTTTTTTATTTGAAAAAGGGTTTGTATCCAAACGGCAACATCATGCATTGCGTGCATGATACGATAAAAAATTAAATTTGAAATTTTTTGAAACAATTATTATGTTTATTGAGACATAGTTCTACACCGCACTTTTCACACTTAGTATGGGTAAATCCTTTGCAGTTGGGTAGCTTGCATCTCATTTTCTTATCTTCAATAATTGGCCAATGCCCAGTTTGGTCAGCTCGAACTTCCGGTGGCGGAATATGATTCATTGGTCCTCTCTTTCTCGTATTTTCGATTTCTTGCTCTAAACTATTACTAGGGCGACCGCGTTTAGTAGTAGCTGATCTTATATTGCACAAGTTATAAGCTACTTCTGCACGAAATTGGGCTTGACATAACAAACAATTTGAATCCCTTACTTTTGTGGAGCACATTTGCTCGTCGATACTGAGATTTTGCCCCAAGGCAACAGCAGAAAATTTCTTCTTCAGAAAATCAACAACTGGTCTTATTTTGTGATGCCTATCATGACCTGGCTGATCACGGGGTATGAAAGAATAGTTATCATTGAGGTGTAGAAACCTTCTTATCATCTCGAATTTGTTCATTGACATCACATCAGCTACTGGTGCGAATCTCAGTCCATCACTCCAGAATGACCTCGTGTTAGGCATGTTTACTAATGAAGTATATATAATTATACCAAAAAACTGCTTTATCTCATTTTCGGTGAAGGAGGATGGTCTCTCAGTTTTGGTCTGAACAACATACAAATTGGATTCTTCAACAATTTTTGATACTAACTCACTCGAGAAAAAGTAGTTGAAGAACTGCAACGGCCGTTCCAAAGCTGAAATTTCTTCCGAAACTTTTGTGTCTCCATGGAACCTAGTTGATCATCATTCAATATCAGAGACTTAGATTTCCAGAGTATATCCTTTTTTACGGGGGCCCTACTTCGTTTCAACGAACAGAAAGTAGAGAGAGGCAAGTTATCTTCTTCATCTTCTGAATCTTCTAGAATACCAATTCCACGAGCACTTTTTCCAGCGTCTTCCAGTTCTACTTTATCATCACTTTCGGGCAAAAAATCGTCTTCATCTCTATCTGTATTGCTAGAATCAATGTCGTCGTCACTTAGACCGGTAAAATTTTCCCAATACTGTTCCAAATCTTTTTCTGTTAGATTCTTTTTCCCTTCCATACTGAAATAATAAGTAAAAACAAGTTACTGAATTGCATATCGTTACCGATAAAAAGTACAGAATCAATTCAACGATCGATACCTCGAATGCATGGTGTTGCCAATCGGCAACAAAACCAAAATTCAAGTTTTTTATACTAATATATAATATTACGTAATATATTCGAAAATACATACCTCTCAGGAGTAAAAACACAATTTTTCTGAAACGAAACACCTCTCTGAACCAAACTATAATCAATAGAAAAATCGATAAAAGCACGTTGCTCGAAAGTTGTCTGCAGACTGCGAAATGTCAATAATACTCTGACAAGACTGCCGCCTACCCACAAAAGCGTGTAGCCTACTATAGAGTAGAACGTTGTCGAACGGATACATCATGCAGCAAATTCATATTTGCTCTAGCGTGAGTTTGAATGGTATAATAGAACGTGTGTTGCCGAAAAGCAACAATATGCATTTAAGGGTTAAATACTACATTTGAAGGGGAATCTACATTAAACCGCTTGGAAAAAGTATACTAAAATAATTGTGAAAACCGAATATAAAAAAATTGATTGCAAATGTCGAAAGATAACAAGATTTGAATCTTGTACCATCGATCTTAATTTTTAGTAAATTGGTCCAATCTGATTTCATGTCTAGAGCTTTTGGTAAAACAGTGTCGAATAGAAGACATCGCCATGGATTCTATACATCTTGGTTCTTCCTGAAGAAAACGTTATTCCTATGCTGTTCCAATAAAAGCAATTCCATACAAAAATTTCAAACCAACAGTTTGCGAACAAAGAAATGGGTATTTGATCTCGCGTTACCATGGGAACTCAGGTGTTTATCCGAATTTTTTCCCGTAGCAGTGGCGGATCCAGGATCAGGTCAAGGGAGGGGTCTATAACTCAAAAAATATATATATATATATATATATATATATATATATAAAAAAAACAGAAAATCATGAGCTACCGTATAGCAACAGCTAGTCAAGATCCAAAAAAAAGGTGGAAGAGATTGACAGGAGCAAAATTTGAAGGTGTAGGCAGGAGGTAAAGTAGGTTCGAAACTTTACTTTTTTTAAATCGAATCGAGTTACCGGCATACACAATGCTCATCACAAATGTAACAAGTCTAATGTTTCAAATACTGCGCCAAAAAGGATCCAATGGCAGCACTGTCAGAAATTCCTCGAACTTTTCCTCGATAAGCCTGACAAGTGTCAATTTCCTTTGAAGTGTCATCGAGAATAACTGCAATTTGATAGTTAAAAAAAAAACGATTTTATTTTGAACCTACAACATGAAGAGGACTCTATTTTCATATTTTACTCCGCTTGATCCAGCGTCTGAACCGACTGAACCAGAAAAAAAAAGGAAAGAACAATCGGTGAGTCCAAAAATTTCAAGCGAAATTTGTTTGTTTGGGTAACATTCAATCCAGATCTTGTTTGTACTATTTTTAATTCTTGAGATTTTTTTTTTAGGAATTGGAGGATTATTGAATTGAATAAATTGATGAAATTGGTTGTTGAAAAATGAAAATTTACTAATGTTCAAATGTAGCCTGCTCTTTAGTTTTCAATGAAGTGTAATAATAATTATTAAAGTTCTTCAATTTTAAAGCGAAAAAATGTATTTTATTTTTTTGTCTTGCTCATGTGACATTTTTTCGTTCCCTAACAAAATTTGGAAATTAAGAGCCGATAAAAATTGAAAAAAAAAATCTCTTATTTTCCCAATGGGGGGGGTTCGAACCCGAAAGCCCCCCCTCGTGGATCCGCCACTGCCCGTAGGTAACAACCTAAAGCGAGTTATAGTGGAAATTTTTTTGATATCAGCAGAGAATACTATTTTGTTTAACATAAAACATCACTTACCTACTCTGGAGCAGTAGTAACCAGAATGTAACGCTCAAATTCGGCACTATAGCAATTCAGCAGAAGAATGGAAATACAATATTGAGCCACATCTTTATGAGCCACCTGGCACTTCACTATTATTATGTTAAAAAAATGAGTAAATTCTTTGCTGCTCCGAGTACTGATCTTGTAAGGCCTTGTTGTTCAATTGCATTTCTGGTCTTTTAGGGCGTTGATATATTCCCGTGATACTTATTTTACTCAATGTTTCCAGAGATTTTGTAATTTTTCTATCGGGTTAACATAAAATGAGAATAAATTTGAAGTTAAATTTACTGTTGGTGAAAACGGGATTACTACTATAATTATTTTAAGTACTCATTGCTGAACTAAGAGACTTGCATATTGTCCAAGTTTTCATTGTAATTGAATTTGATATTTGGTATG
The DNA here is from genome assembly GCA_032362365.1 of Zygogramma bicolorata. Classification (NCBI taxonomy): domain Eukaryota; kingdom Metazoa; phylum Arthropoda; class Insecta; order Coleoptera; family Chrysomelidae; genus Zygogramma; species Zygogramma bicolorata. Next base: position 488,070 of record JAVJAQ010000928.1, read on the forward strand.
TACATCTCTTTTTGTTGTCCATGTTCTTTGAAATGTTTGACGAAGAATACCGGTAACAGACGGCGATAGATTTGCATTGTTACCAACGTACGCAACTTTGTTAGGTAGGTAGGAAGGGGGTGAAATTTTCTTACTGAATACCACGCTTACTTAAATTGTTTTTTAAATTTCATTTTGAAATAGAATAGAATAGTGTTTATTTGTGAAAAGAGAATTTTTATAATATATAATTTACAAATGATTTCTAACAATTAGCAAAATAAGCACATGAAATGTCTCACTGAAGTTACAACTTGTTAGTGAGATGGAACACGTGAGTGCACCAACAAAATTTCAATTGAACATAAAACATATCTTAAACTAAGAATGAAAATGGATATGAGGATTGAAATATATAAAAGATAAAATATATCCATGTGAACATGTTCTTACACACATTTTCAAACATATACAATTATACACACATATAGGCAAATACAAATAAGGATAGAAAGATATCGATGTTGATAGTTGACAATCTGTAGTCAAAAAATGATTTTATTAAAGAGAAATCGGTTTCTACAGCATTTTTTAGAAGGTTCCACTCTCCCCTTTCATAAAAAATGGCGGTATCAGCTGCAAAGGTAATTATTTTTCCTTTACAATCAATTGAAAATAAATCATTCTTATAAATTGAGAATAGTATTGGGCCTAACACTGTACCTTGAGGCACTCCACACTCTATTGTTCCAAACTCGCCGAATGTTTCGTTTATTTGAACACACTATCGAATGCCTTTTGCTCACGAAGATTTCAAAAAAGTTATCCCGAGCCGAAAATTTGTGGAAATAAATCCTTCACTATTGGTATTGTCAATTTTCAGGTTTTGCAGACAAAATAAACGAAGCAGGCGTCAACTACTACAAGAACCTCATACGAGAGCTCAAGGCCAACGGAATCCAACCAATGGTAACTCTCTACCACTGGGATCTACCCGAATCCTTGCAAGAACTTGGAGGCGTCTTGAATCCAGAGTATCCAAAATGGTTCGCAGACTACGCTAGAGTGTGCTTCGAAATGTTCGGCGAAGACGTTTCCTATTGGGTGACGGTGAACGAGCCTTACGAGGATTGTTCTCATATCTGGCCTCTCGTTGATGGGGTGGACAACTACATATGCGCGTTGAGGCATTTGACTGCACACGCGAAAGCTTGGCACATTTACGATAAGGATTTCAGGAACAAACAGAAAGGTGGGTTGTAGTCTCAGATCGTTCGTGAATCGTTTATATGAGGTGAATATTGGGTGGGGCCGAGACTAAGTCCTTGCGGAACACCAGCTGAAACTATCGACATCAGCATGTCTGGTCAGACAGATGACTTGATAGCAGATCAAACAACGGGTATTTCATTCGAACAAACCCAACATTGTATTTCTAATTACGGGTCTGTATCTCTTATTTAATTCGGACAATCGGGTCCATATGTGATACCTGTCATAATCTTCATTTGTTTTGAGATCTTCATTGGAAAATGTACATTTTGAAAGGTCAAAAGATGTATTTGGCTTTTTTTCGTTGTAATACTATCAATCCATATCAATCTTTCTTTGTTGTGATATGAATGTAATACAAAAATTCCGAAAGAGATGTGAATTTTCAAAACATTCAATATTTCCTGATGACGACTTGATTCTTTCGAAACAAATGAAAATTTCGTCATTACATATGGCCCAGAAAGCTTATGAACATAAAAAAGCAGTACATATTTTGATGCTTGCAAAAAAATTGTACAAATCATTGGTGTATATGATAAACGGTAGTAGACCGAGCACTGATCTCTGAGGAACACCATGACTATTAGCTCTGAAATTAGATTTCATATCAACACACTGACGCCTATTTTCGAGGTGAGTTTCTATTAACTTGAGTGCAGACTTCTGATGCCATAATAACTAAATTTTTGAATAAGAATAGGAGGGGAAACACAGTCGAATGCCTTAGTAAGGTTGCATAAAGTCAGAGAGGTATGCTTACTCTGATCAGGACAGCCTGTGTAGTACGAGTAAAAAACGAAAAAAGAAATTTGTGATGCATCCCGCAATCAGAGAAGTCAACATGATATTACTATCTCTTTGTAGAATTTTATTCACAATGTTATCATTAAATTCGATTATTGTTCACTGTTATAAGGTATACAAAACCGCGACGCGAGTTCAGCTATACAATAACTCCTTCAAGCTCTACTCGAGAAAAATGTTATAATATGTATAGTCAGGAACATGTAACATAATTTTAAATTTTCATGAAACTTAGAATTGGTGAATCGTTGGTATATTGAATAGAAGGGGAGAGCGTCCCATTTTTAATTAATACGATATCATTAGCTTCGGATGTATCTATGTTTGTAACAGAAGCTCTCAACGCGGTTTTGACCAACTTTGAAACGTCGGATTAATTTGAATTTTTGCATGCCTATCGAGGACCGATGGCAATGCAATAAAATGTCCCGATATCCTCACTAGGACCTTCAGAATTACCGATTTGTTTTTCTAACGACCTTGAAAAGAACTAAATTTTTGGCGAAGGAGCCTGAGAACTGGTTCTTTTATCCGAAGAAGGGATAGTTGTCAATTAAAGTAACCTATTTTTGTTCATTGTTTCTATTGGTAAGACCCCACTCATCATCAAATTAACTCAAATATACACAATCCACAGAAAGATTTGCAGTTTTAAATAATATTATATGCTTCTTTAATATTTCTGCGACTTCAAGACGCTCTCTAAGTTGCGCATTTTGGTGCTGATGGCCATTATAATAATCTATAAAAGCATAAAACACGCTTTAATGAAAAATCCAAATAAACAGTGAAAAATAAATAATGGTTGAAAAAAAAATCACTCTTTTATAAAAAATCCAACTTAAAGGTGAGAAATAACATCTAAAAAAACTAAAAAATACGCTTCTGTGAAAAAATGAGCTGAAAAGAAAAAAAATGCAATTTGAATTAGGAATAGTGTCAATGACAAAATGTATTGCAATGTAAAAAACTGCGGGTGCATGGTGTCGAAAGATTACTTGAAAAACACCCGACGATTTTTTACATTGCAACAATTTTTTTCATTTACGATATTCTTATTTTAAATTTGAAAAAAATATATTTTTTACTTTTTAGTTCATTTTTTTCACAAAAGCGTGTTTTTTCAGACTATTATCCATTTAATAACCATACTCTGAACCATATCTTGAGTAGGTACATCATTTTATTCGCAAACATCCGAAATGATTCGTATATTGATATTCCACCACTATTCAAAAATCATGTGGGGTATGACAATCATTCCATGTTTGGAACAAGAAATTTCGAACTTCAAGTGGAACTAATGTGGCGTCTTTGTTTCTTCTCAAAACTTCACCAATTTCAAAATCATAATGGATTTTATATAACTACCAAGATATTGATTTTTTCTACGGATGTAACACAAAACTGCCTATCTTAACATTTCTTGATAGAACAATGAGGTATATTGTATATCTTCAATTTTATTGCCTCACCTGATAATAATAATGATAATAATAAAATAAAGTTTATTCAAGAATAATTATAAATTACAATGTGCAATGATAAATAAATAATATACAGTTGTTTGGATAAACTTTAAAAAAAAGCTCACGAAGTGAACTTGTTGTGAGACTATAACAATTTAAACAGAAAATATTATCAAGGAATACTATTATCGTGCTTATTTTAACAAAAATAAAACTTTATGAATTCAATAAATTACGGATAATATGCGTCGATCTTTTTCAAATAACCAATTTGTTATTTTAAAATTAAACGAGTATAGTGATTTTGTATTTTTGATACCATCTGGTAGTTTATCAAATATTTTTCATTACATATGTATAATATTTTGTACCAAAATTTTTCAAAAATTTTTTTTTTCTTGTATCATATAAATGATCGTTAAAATTCATACTTTTTCGATTCTTGAAAGGGTGAATCAGTATTATGTAAACAAATAATTGTACATAAAATTTTTCATATTTTTTATGAAGGAAATCAGATGAACACATGTAATTTTTATTATATATCATTTTCAAAAATTGTCTTCGGATGACTTCGAGATTGTACAGAAAATTTTGTTTAACACCTCGCCACCCAAGAATACCATAATTCAGTTGAAACTGAATCAGAGAATAATAAAGCTTTTCAAGATGTTTGACGGAAAGAAATTTTTCAAATGGTATAATTTGGGTAAGAGACATCTCATTTTTTTATTACATAGAAATTTTAATATCCTATCTCACATGCCATCAATCATGATACCTAAAGGAAGCAGATTTAGTTTCCGAAACGTTAACAGATAAGTATTTTCATATATATCAGTTCTTATTATTTTTTTGATAGTCAAAATTTGAGTTGTACGAGAAGTTGCTGACTAATTGGACTTGTTCTATCCAGAAAGAACTGTTTTTCAATAGATGCAGAAACTTTTCGGGGTAGATTGGAAATCTACCCTTCTACACTTGTATAGATTCCAATATTGATTCTTATTTTTTCAGATTGTGGTAGGTTACAAACCCAAAAAAGTACGGAACTAATATATTCAGTTTCATGAATTTTTAACTCACTGTTCATTTTGAGGGGACCCATGTTAAACATAATATAATGACATCATTAAGTTACGTATTTATAGTTATTATTATAAAATGAATCAGGTCTCCCATGGAATCTAAAATTATAAGCAATAACAACTCTATATCATTTCTTAATTGTACCTTAATGGAAATTCCAAGTTTCATTAAATATGAAATTTGAAGTTAGTTATACGTTAAATAATTTTGCAATTATAGCAGTAGAAAAATTATAGTGTATAACTCTCATGGAATGGTAGTTTCTATTCTTATGAAAAACTTCCTGCTTGTGAAAAATCATTTCTTGCTCGTTAAACAATACACTATTATGTTTTAGGAAAGGTAGCCATTGTTTTGAATAGAGACTGGATGGAGCCGGCATCTAACAGCTCGGAAGATATCACCGCTGCTGAAACTCAGATTCAATTCACGGTAAGACAAATACAAGTGTTGAGCTAAAACGCACCATACCAATAATATGTTTTCCTACGACCTACCTTTATTCTCACTCGTGCGGAAAGTTAGTTTACGCACTAGTGCGGAAAATACTTTCCGCACGGTCACAGTATAAGTAGATACAGTAGTCCCACTTAGTGGCGGTTCCTTTGATGTTGGTGTCCAGGAGTTTCATTTTTTATAATGCTGACGTCATTGACACTAATGACATTTCTCCCTACTACAATCCCAACCAAAGCGTTTAAACACTGCTCAACATAACAACTATTGATATAAACTGCTCAAAAAAATATAGTCGATGTAAGAATCTGGGAAAAGTTTAGAATACAATGATGAAGTATGTTTCAAGTGGGTTTTAAAAATTTATGGATTCGGCAGATGTTCAATATATTCAGATGTGGCAAAAAGCATTTTCATTTGAAGAACGTGAGGTTTGTAATTCATGAACCATGAAATTCGAAATTGCTTTGTAGCGATTTTTTAAACCAAATAGCACATTCATTTGTTGATTTCATATATTCAGGGTTAATTAATAAAAATATTCCTAATCACTCAAGATTCAAGAATCTCTGAGCCTATTCGATGAGGTATGTTGTACTATTTAAAACTTGAAGCAGAAAAGAAATTGAGTAGTGTTTAATTATTCAAAAATAATTTCTCGAATGTATATTATGTGATAGCTACAATATTGTATGTGAAGGATTTTGGAGACGGAGAAATTGTCAAAAGAATCACTGAGAAGCCTGAATCCGTTTTGACTATACCTTTTTATATGTTGTCTGACTGAAAACAATCACTACTTTAGCTAATACTCGACAGATATTGAATTATATCATCTCCTCAGATTGCTGTTTGAGAGTCATTATTTTGTGGTGAATAAATGCTTTCTCTGTAGTTTTTTGGTTATTTACTTCTACCACAATGTTGAAAAATTCATATCTGATATTTGAATATATAGAAGACTAATCTACCCCGAAAAATTGAAAACAGTTCTTTCTAAATGAAACATGTCCTATATTAGTCAGCAACATCTTGTATAACGTGAATTTGCCTATCAAAAATACATCAAGAACTAATATATGAAAATACTTACCTCTGTTAACATTTCGGAATTATTGGGTAAAGCAGCAAGCGTATACTTTATATATATATATATATATATATATATATAGTATAGCTTTCGGAAGTTCATTTCTACCTTCCTCAAATAAGAAAAATCACTTTAGGTTTTGAAGAATACACTTTATTCAGAAAAAACTCATATTTTGTCATTGCTAAAGTAAAATGAGTCGTGGATACATATAAACAATGGGTGTTCAAGAAGAAGTATAGAAAATTTACAAATGTCGAAGCTCGTCAATAGATTATGAACATAGTGAACTTCAATATATCAATACCTCAGGTAGGTATTTTAAGTGTTTAATACAGGCAACTCAAAAGATTTCGAAATTACTTTATTCTGTGTTCAAAATTCTATTTATTTTTTTCATTAAGACAAATTCTCTCCAAACTATAAGAACAAGAATTTGAAAAACTTCTACAAATATTTTATGCCCGGTTTCTGAAAATAGAGACATATTATTGAGTATCCAAAACTTCAACTCAGAGAAGTATCACATATTTATTGGAATTTATTTCATTAGTTTTTAAATAAAATTAGTATTACGAAATCAGCAATGCACAAAAGTTATAGTTAATGACACATTTTTGAGTATGATGAAATCACAGGTAGTGGAGTAAAGATGCAACAATCATTTTACATTTGCAAGTTATATCATTACATTTTGGAAGATCGCTGAAAAATGTTGAGTATAGTCATGTTTATTTTGGCACATTCTTAATGGACAAAGTTGGGTGACATACATTTTTATTATATAATAGCTTAATCAAATTCTGAAGAGAAATAATTCTATCAATTCATGATAACTGATGTTCTATGTAAATGTAAATACCATGTGGTATTCGGTGTGAGATGTGGCATGGTTGGCAGAGTCTATCCACTTTCATGCCTGCCACACAGAAGGCAACTTTCACTTCCAATAATACAATATATGCTTTTTTCAACAATGAAGATTCACATTGTGCCATTTGCTCATTGAAGAATCCTGTTCATTTCGCTATTCAAACCAGCAAAAACGAATGAAATAATATGCGAGAAAACGTGTTAACAGTGTAAAATTCAAGGAAATCAAAAAGGTTATGTTTTGAATGTTTTCATATTCCTTATTCGTCGTCGTTGCATTTTGCACTGTTGCCAATGTAACAATTATCATAATCCGATATGCTATTGTAGATTTGACAAAAATTATCACTTCGAATGAAATACTTGAAATATTTATAGGGATCGACGCCTCATCCAGAAATACTCCTGCAATCAGAATTTTAAAAAATAAGAAACCTGCTTATAACATTTTTCATGAGTGTAAAGTATTATACCACAGTAGGTTGGATGAAACCTATGAAATTCGACAACTATGGAAGGATGTTCATCAAAAGAGGCATAACTATGGCAGGGGTGCGTGCCTTTCTTAAACTGGTCGTTTGCGCAGACCCAAGACAGCAACTCCTGGGTCTGCGTGTAGATAATTTCAACCAAAAATTACCCGAACTGGGACTACTACTGTATATAACTATACTGTGGCACGGTTGTCAATAAGCCGTCGAACCTGTGAATCCTGTATAATTTACAGATGCAGATAATTGCTCCTCCCTATTGTCATTATTTATATAAAAACTGGACTGATAGGTAACTAATTAATTATTCATAAAAAGTAAATAAAAGAAAAAGAAGTGTTGTTTTATAAGTACTTACTTTTCTCACATTTTCAAATTAACGTTAATTATCGTTATTTCGTCATTTCACCATGAAAGTTATTACTTATTCATATGTACTTTTTATAGAAACAATATTCAACACATACTGACACGAAAAACTTGAGATTAGTCAGGCAACTCAATAAACTAATTGTGTATCCACAGTTCACACAAAAATAATGTCAATTCAACAGTAAATTATAAATTACTAGCTGACCCGTGCCCACTTCGTTGGGGGGTTAATCATTTTTGTGATGCTATTATATTGTGTAGTTCCTAGTACTTAGTTTTATTGGGTCCATAACAGCTCTGAGTTCTAAGCGCACTCGAAAGAGCTTTTAAAAGAAGTCGAAAATGTTGAATCCCCTTTTATCCGATAGACAATGAATTTCAATAGAATATGAAACATGTCTTCCATCAAATCTGTTGAAGAATATTTTTGCAAACTTTGAAGTAAATTGAAGTACGTTGTCCCAAAAAAACTTTGATCCCGTTTTTCACCCCCTTAGGCTTGGATTTTGGAAAAACTTTCCATATCGGATGCCTACATCATATAGAGGATACACCCTCTGAGTTTCAGACCTCTACGATCAGTGGTATAGGCCGTGCGTTGATTAACCCCTAAAATAACTTTCTACCCCGTTAGGCGATTTATTTCGATAAAATACCAAACACGGCTTCCATCTTTTCTGTTGAAGAATTTTCTTGCAAAATTTGAAATACATAGGACCTATGAATCACGTTGTCCCATATAGAAGTGAAATTTCTGGAAAATATTTCTTATCGGATACCTACGTCACACAAAGAAGACACCCTCCAAGTTTCAGAACTATACAATCAGTGTTTTGGCTCTGCCTTGAACAACCCCTAAAATATTTTCTACTCCTTTTCAACCCTTTTAGACGATGAATTTCAATAAAATACGAAACATGTCTACCATCAATTCTGTGAAAGAATTTCAATGAAAAATTTGAAGTAGATTAGACCAAGGCATCACGTTGTTCACCAGTAAAGCCGCGGCAAATTTTAAAAATCTAAGATTGGTAACACTAAGCATATATCAGGATCAAACTTTAATAATAAAAATAAATGTTTATTTTCTTGAAAAAAATTTTAGATTTTCAATCGAAGTACAGTTAAAAACACTATAATTGATCAGTTATCGAGCGGGATGAAAAATGATTAAATTCCTAAAATGGCCATAAAAAAATAAGGGTCGGTGATAAAAAAGTAAAAATTTAGGGTTGTATGTATTTTTTAATGCCACATTATAAAAAAATAAAAACAAAAAATTTCGTCGAAAATTTAAAAAATAATTTTAAGGGTGAACAACCCCTATCACTTAGGAGTATGGAAAATAATTCTCAGACCTACTGAATACTCATATAAAATTTGGTAAAAATCGGTAAAGGCGTTTCGGAGGAGTACGGTAAGGGGCCGTTCATAAAATACGTTCGCATACAAGGGAGGGAGGGGTCTGGCTGAGTGTGACAAGATGTGACAAGGGGGGACGGGGGGTATACGGTAACGTGACGTTCGCCGTTTATTATTTTTTGACATGAGTGCTAGAAACCAGCGTGACCACTTTTGGTGGAAATCTACTTCTTTAGTAGATGGTATGAAAGATATCTTCAGTAGATTTTGGTAGAAATCTACATGTGCGACATCTTCTAACGAATTCCTGAACTCGTCAGATTTTTTAATCAAATCTATAGTGACTCCATCATTGCGAATGAATTTTCAATTGAAAAAGTGAATTATTCTTGTTACACACTGTATTTTACTATACAAATGAAACAGAATAAAGCAATTTTTTACTGTTTCGTTGTGTTAATGAACATTGAATCTGCTGATTATGTAAAATATGTATATTATTTGTGGCCATCCATATTGAAATTATTTATAAATATCTTGAAACCAAAGGCCAACCAACATATAATATTATTTATTATTTATATGTTCGTTATGAAAGATATTTATCAATTTATTTAAATTTTATTATAATAACTAAATAAATATTTTTAATTTTCAGAATTTGTGTACTATCATTTAGAATTTATCATACTCAGCAGGGGGGGGTCTTAGTTTTTGTGACGAAATATTTCTAGGGGGGTCACAAAAAGTGTGACACAGCGTGACAATGGGGGGGAGGGGGTCAAAAAAAGCTGATTTTAGTGTGACGTATTTTATGAACGGCCCCTAACCAACATTGTGACATGGAAATTTTATATATTAGAGAAGATAAGTATTTACTACAAAAATCATAACATTGAAGCAACCATTCTGGCCTACGCCATTGAATCTATATTCATCTACAGTCAATTGCAAGTACCCCTCTAGGGACTGGCACCTGTCAGGTTGCTGTTGAGGTGAATTCATATCGTAGCGTATATCACATATACATATACGATTCTATATTTACATATTGTTTAATAGTATATATAGGTGGTCATTGGAAAAATAATGTACATTACTTGTGCGAAAATGATTTTTCACTTTCTGCACTAGTAATGTAATAAACTATATTTCCACAGTATGGAATGTTTGCACACCCCCTTTACCACGGAGACTGGCCAGAGGTGATGAAGACGAGAATCGAAATGAGAAGCAAGCTGGAAGGCTTCAACCAGTCCCGGCTTCCTCAACTGACTCAAGCAGAAATCGACTTCATCAAAGGCACCAACGACTTTTTCGCCGTGAATTCGTATACTACAACATTCGTTCAGGCGATTCCGGAACCGGAAATATCTACCCCGAGCAACACCAAGGATGTGGGGGTTCGCACGTTTCCGTGTGAGGACTGCCTACCTTCTCCATCATTGATATGGTTGAGAGTAAGTTTTTGCACGTTATTCAGCAGTATCTCGTTCATTCATCGTGAACTAGGCAACCCTCTGGAAACAATAGCTATTTATACAGGGTGTCCCAAACTCAATGGCCTATTAGACATTTCTAGAAAACGGGACATAGGATTATTTTGAAAATTTGAATTCTTGGGTAATCAGTTCTGTTCTATCGATCTAAAACATTTTCAGCGCTGCGACGTTGCCGCTTATATTGAAAAGTAGCAACAAGTTTGATATTTTGAATGGGACACCCTATATATTATTGCATTTTTCGCTTTGTTATTGCTTTCCGATTATTTTTGTACAATACTTCCCTATACCTATCTTTAGTGGTTTTCGAGAAATTCATTGATTTCCTTATTTTTTGTGCGAAACCTAGCTTTAATCAAATGCTTATTACTGTGGAATTTGGATTCGAAGACAGCTGAAATTTTGAATGTAGTTTGTCAATGCCCTGTGTATTAGTTGTGTGTAAGGGAATTTTTTTTCCATTATACAGGGTCGTTCAAAATTTGTGAATTCACCGACACATACAAAAGTGGTGAAAAGTGCATTTTTTCAAATGGAACATCCTGTATATTATCGAAAATCCTGAAAGACAATTGAAGTTCCTTTCAAATGATGTGTCATATTCCTATACCTAAATAGTCAGGTTTCCGAAATAAATACAAGTTTATATAAAAATTGTATTATTTCGACATAATTTGTATTAGGTGGCTATGAAATGTCATGGAACATGTCATTATGAAAATTCGAAAATTAATTCATCAATAATAAAACGTTTGCGCTTTCAATAACGTAAATTTGATTAGAAAAGAATAAAAAATGGAAATTGTTTATTCTTCATGGTCAATGTGATCAAATTATAGCAAGAACATGCAAAATGTTCTGTTTCATTTACTTCGTCTCCAGTTATCGGCATGTTTTGATTTCTTGGTGCTTCAATATTCCCAAACACAGCATAATTCCGTTCAATTCTTCTGAATTTTCTTCTATTCATATGCGGTAAATTTGGATAAAGTTCATTGAATTTTCTGATGCATGTTCTCGAAACAATTCTTTGGCACTCACCGTGAATATAAAACAAATTTGAAATATCTACATTTGAATATGCATTATAATCCATTTTCAATACTTTCTTCTGACAGGAACACTATGAAAATCACTGCTTGTCTAACTTAAAGTTTGTTTGGCCATGAAGAATAATCAATTTCATCGAAACTTCATTTGAATTTCCATTTTGATTCTTTTCTAATCAAATTTACGTTAATGACGTTTCATTATTGATGCATTAGTTGTCGAATTTTCATAATGACATGTTCCGTGACATTTCATAGCTACCTAATACAAAATATGTCAAAATAATACAATTTTTATAGAAACTTGCATTTATTTCGGAAACCTGACTATTTACGTATAGGAACATGACACATCATTTGAAAGGAACTTCAATTGTCTTTCAGGATTTTCGATAATATACAGGATGTTCCATTTGAAAAAATGCACTTTTCACCACTTTTGTATGTGTCGGTGAATTCACAAATTTTGAACGACCCTGTATGATGGAAAAAAAATTCCTTACACACAACTAATACACAGGGCATTGTCAAACTACATTCAAAATTTCAGCTGTTTTCGAATCCAAATTCCACAGTAATAAGCATTTGATTAAAGCTAGGTTTCGCACAAAAAATAAGGAAATCAATGAATTTCTCGAAAACCACTAAAGATAGGTATAGGGAAGTATCATACAAAAATAATCGGAAAGCATTAACAAAGCGAAAAATGCAATAATATATAGGGTGTCCCATTCAAAATATCAAACTTGTTGCTACTTTTCAATATAAGCGGCAACGTCGCAGCGCTGAAAATATTTTAGATCGATAGAACAGAACTAATTACACAAGAATTCAAATTTTCAAAATAATCCTATGTCCCGTTTTCTAGAAATGTCTAATAGGCCATTGAGTTTGGGACACCCTGTATAACAAAGGGAGGAAAGTGAAACTCAATTTATATGGAAAGCACTTTTTTGCAGATGATATTGCTATATTTCACTATGGGAAAAATATTACCAACTTAAAACAGGAAGTAACACATAACATGGAATTCATAGAGAAATGGATAAAGAACATCAATCTTACAATCTGTTCAGAAAAAACGGTTTATATAATTTTTAAACAGATAAATATGAATGATGTGAAACTTGATATAAAAATAAACAATGAGCTAATCAAAGAAATTGAAAATCATAAATATTTAGGTCTGATCATCGATAATAAATTCAATTTTGAAAAACATAAATAAAATTAAAGAACCCTTGTTCTGTTTCTGGGAGCAATCAAAAAAATGCCTTACTTGAATAAATATGTACAAATTCTATTATATAATTCCTATATTCTTAGATGTATAAGGTAACTAATCACAATTTGGTCTTCTTGCAATCTTAAACAAAAAAATATAGTTTATCGTTTAATGAACAAAGCAATCAAAGTAATTTATAAAAAACCATGGGACACTCCATCGTCGGAATTATACAAAATGACTAATAACATGACGTTGAACCGTTTGATAAAACTCGAAAAAGACAAATATATATACAAGTCAACGAAAAAACTTCAGAAAAGTAATATTTTGTTGTTTGAAAATTCTACTGTTCACAATCATAATACTAGAACTTTCAATAATTATCATCTAAACGTTATTCACACCAATTAGGGTGGAAAATATCCTATTTCAAGCTCAATAAAAGCATTCAATCAATTACCAGAAGAATTGAAATCTTCCGAATCCATACAAATTTTTTTCGAAAAAACTGAAAAACAAACTGATAATAATGATGTTCATCAAAGTACAAGCAACATTTGTTAATGTATTATAAGGATATATAATTGTTATTGTTAGTATTTAAACTCCCTTATACCAGAACACCATTCTGTTTGTAAGCTGTCAGTCGAAATAAATAACAATAAAAAAAATATTCCAGAAGATGAAGTTTACAGTCCGACACGTAGCGGAGGGGAATAATCATTCAAGCAGGCAGGAAAAGGACTTTCATTCCCATGTTATACATATGATTTTCCTCCTTCCTTATAACAAGTCATTTTTGAATTATTTATTTATGAAACTGACGAACTAAATTTATTGAAGAACCAAAACTAAGGAGTAGGTATAGTACAGCACGCTCCTGATATTCTGAAAATGAGGGGACCCCACAAAACAAAGGAAAAAAAAACTTTTCCCAGAGATCAATAACCCCAACACCAAACTTCGTTTCGCTAACAAGGTTAGTATCTTCTCGAATATGAAGATTGTTATATCAGTTTGGTGTTAGGGAAATTGATCTCTAGGAAAAGTTTCAACCTTTATACCAGAGGTTCCAAACTCATCGTTCAAAAAAAAAATTAAAAAAAGATTGAAAGCTGTCGACGCCGGAATTCGAACCAACACCTACAATGCCTAGAAAATGAACAGTGAACGGTGCACCAACTCGTTGCGCTATCGAAACTCACAGGCAATTTCTACGGAATTATGAACATAGCGTATTGTTGAAGCTCTATTAAAATATTTGCCGTTTGACGTTTATTTTCCTAATATATTAACAACTTGAAAATATCTCACCTTCTTTACTGATATTTACTATTTTGCAAAATGCATGGTAAGATTTTTACTTATATAATGGAAGATACCTTATACTATTGTATAATGTACCCATTATACGTCTGTTAGCTCTACCTTTATGATAACTATTCATTATTCACTGCTGTCAATTACGTCCTTGATTTAGTTATAACATTATATTGTTCTGCTACAAACAATAATGTCTGAATGTATATTATTATGTAATTTTTTGTGTATTGTGAAGTGTATGTATGTCCGTGTATCTGAAGTGAGCTGAAACACCTTATTTTTTATGTGAACTACTCAATTGTGACAAAAATTACTCAACTATGACTTTAAAAACTTGATTCAGGCTTGAAAGGAAAACTACGTAAAATTAAAATGGGATAAATGTAAAATTACTACAATCACATACAAACAGAATTAACTGTTTCTGTGATTTTGCCTGTTTATTCACATATGCATGAAATTACATCTATATCTTTCATTTTCTGATGAATAAACCTTATTATTACTATTATCATTATATTATTATTATTTATCAGTTTTCAAAATTTCATCGTATGAACCAACAAATATTATCAATTCAGTTCTGTACCTACATATAAAAAAGAAGGCAAGGAGTATCTACTCTGAGCTATCAGCGACTATGAATGTGCGTGTCATATCGAAAAAGCTTTTGAATCAAAACTAATTTGACTCAAACCTGTCAACAAAATTGTATGAAATATTTGTTAGAATAAAACGTGTTCCTAAAAATATGTTCAAAATGTAACAAAATTTCCTAACAAAAAAACCTTCAAAAACATTTTTTATTAGTCGTGGATAAAGTATAGTGTTCTACTCGCGTATGATGGCTATTTTTCTCTCGGTGATTTAGGCCATTCCCCTGCGGTTCGAAGCAGTAAACTTCTTCTTGTGAATAATAGCCATCATTATATGCTAGTTAAATAATATACTATTAGGTCATCAATGCCGTACAAGTTATTTTTGGTGAAGTACCATAACGTAACTTTTACTTTTCCTTCCTAGGTAGGAAGAAGGAAAAATACTTTCCTCCCTACATAACTGATACAGTAAAACATTGAGCGGTATACGAGTGAGTTTTTTCCTGAGGCTTACAAACTTGCAAAGAATGATTTATTGGAAGCTTGTTGAAGTTTGTTCATTTGCAAAGCCTATACTTGAAACACATATTTTTTGAAATTAACTTGATCGTTCGTTTCATGAAATTACTCAGAATGATTTTGGATAAAATAATATACAAACCCCGATAAAGTTAACATTTATCTCTCGATAATTAGAAAATTCATTAAAACATGATATTGACCTTATTGAAAAATGGACGTGCAGCATTAACCTAACCGTCAATTCGGAAAAAACTGTTTTTATGATTTTTAAACAAAAAAACATGAAAAAAATAATATTAAACTTGAAAATAGACAATAAATTAATGGCTAAAGCTCCAAATCATAAATATTTAGGTTTATTAATTGACACAAAATTAAATTTTGGAAATCATATTGAAAAATAAGGAAATCGATAGTTCCATTCCTGGGAGCCATTAGAGGAATTAACATTTTGAACAAAAACTTTCAGATTCTAATATATAATGCCTTCATTGTTTCTCATATCAGATAACCCATTACAGAAATATAATATAAAATTGTCAAAAAATTATGCTTTACAGGGCCAAGATACTAGAATATCAAATTACTTTCATTTAAATATGATTCATTCCAATAATGGAAAAATAACCCCATTTCATCAGCATTAATAACTTTCAATGAACTACCAGAAAAAATAAAATCATTCAAATCCATTCATATTTTTTCAAAAGAACTTGAAAAATATTTGCTTGCATAATGATGTTCACCAAATTATCAAATGAATATTATACTTCAATTTATTATTTATAGTACATAATTTGATGTAGTTTTTTGACTCCCTCATACCGGAACCCTGTTCTGTCTGGAAGCTGTAAATTGAATAGATGAATAAAAATAAATACTTCCGCCTCAGTATGTAATATTCAACGACCATGGCTTGCCTGTGTTTCGTCAATAAACTTGCCATATTCAAGACAAAACCTGGCATTTGAAAATTTTTGTTTGTACATGAGATGATGGCAACTCCTTGGCTACGATTTAATCAATCTAATCAAGCTTTGTTTCACAGTTTGCACCTTGGGGAATGAGGAAGTTACTGAATTGGATAAAAAAAGAATATTCCAATCCAGAAATAATTATAACAGAAAATGGTTGGGCTGATGCCACTGGACAATTGGATGATGACGTCAGGCAGAATTACCTCAAGGTAGGGAAACTTTTCAACGTCGCATATATACAGGATGATGACCACAAAAACATTCAAAACAAAAAGCACTTTTTCTAGGTAAATCTGTGATCTCAGGACATTCGACTGCGTTATTTATGATATATTAATTCAGATGTTATTTCTATATGGTGTAAGGGATAATTCTTTAATATGGATTGCTAGTTTCTTTCAAAATCGTAAGCAGTATGTGTGTTCTAAAATATAGAAGTCAATATATAAGATGAAACTCATAAAATCTAATTTCATAGACATTGATATAGGAGTTCCGCAGGGTTCTATCCTAGGACCTGTATTATTCCTATTATACATCAACAATATCGATAAATTATTTGATGATATTCATGTTATAAAATGTATGCGGACGATATTTCTGTCCTTGTGTCGTTTAATTGGAAAACAGTTCAATTCCATAGAGGATTTTCTTTCATCTGTTTTCATCCGTTAAAAAATGTTAAAATATTTTTGATATAGTTTTTATATTTTCATGACAGCATTGTATCCAGTTCAAATATTCATCAGGGTATAGGCTTGACCAACCTGTTTTGATATTTTTGCCATGTTGTGACTACTATTGACATATGTTCTATCCACTATTTGTATTCGCCTATGGAATAAAATGAGATAAATATAAGGTGACAACGTTTCGGCAAGGAATATATTTTTTACTGGTACCCTGAATTCTAGGAATTCCCCACTACAGTTTCATTGAACTCATTTTTTTTCTCAGGAGTACTTGAGTAACATACGAGACGCTATGGTTGAAGATGGAGTTAACGTCATCGGATACACCCAATGGAGTTTGTTGGACAACTTTGAATGGGGATCAGGATACACGTAAGTTAGTGAGCGTTTTCAAAATTTGGGAAAGCGAATTGAATTTGAAAATGAGGGATAAAGTTGACAGAGCTGTTGTTTTTGGATGAAAGCTTGCACTCAGAAAAGTGGTAGATAACTACACAAACGTCGGGGGTAGTGGAATCAATAACATTTCTCTATCGATTTTCACTTTATTATAAAGTTTATGTGTTTTGAAGTCATTTATACTATACAAATAGTTAGTTTCACGACGGATATTCTGCTGAACTTTATATAGTGAGATTAAATAATGACTATTTCTTAAAGTACCCAGGTCTTGTCTTTAAGTTGCACTCATTTTTTCCAAGATTCAGAATTGGCATGCATCAGTCGGGGAATTATGGCAAAATTATTTCGTATCTGAGGTTCAAATGATACTGATGATGTTGCTTGTTTTTTTTCAGGGCTAAATTTGGAGCAGTGCATGTTGACTTCAATAGTCCCAACAGAACAAGAACGAGAAAAAACTCATCTTTCTATTACGAAAAAGTTTGTAAAACGCACTGTTTGGTAGAAAACTGTGAAGATTAGCAAAATTCGAAAATATGTTCGATAGAATAAATACTGGTGTCTTCAATTTGGTTCACTTTTGAAATGTTTTCAGTACATCAATTAACCGAACACATACAAATGTGAAGTTTGTCTATATGTTTCACATTTTACAGGTGAGATATGAGGTTTGGCATGATCCTTTCTTGATTCTCTACGGTATTTAGTCTAAACGGTTTATTGATTGATAGGACAAAGGCGTCGATAAGCAGTTTACTCAACGACGCCTAAATTACCGTCATCACAATATACCTAATATGA
The DNA here is from genome assembly GCA_032362365.1 of Zygogramma bicolorata. NCBI lineage: Eukaryota > Metazoa > Arthropoda > Insecta > Coleoptera > Chrysomelidae > Zygogramma > Zygogramma bicolorata. Next base: position 506,425 of record JAVJAQ010000928.1, read on the forward strand.
TAACTTCAACAACTAATTTTGTTTGTCAATATGATGATGTCATGGAAAAGTCTCCGAGAGTCAAGAACAATAATAGTATATTACGTAACGAGGAGGATAAGTAGCCTCTTACGCCTGAGCGAAAATTGTGAACACGAGGAGTTAGCCGAGTGTGGCAATTCGCGAGTACACGTTACTAGCCTTATCCTCGAGTTGCGTACTGTACTTCTTCTACTACCGCACCATACTTGTGTGCAGTGGCGGATCCACGAGGAGGGTTTTCGGGTGCGGACCCCCTCCCCCCAATTGGGAAAATAAGAGATTGTTTTTTCAATTTTTATCGGCTCCTAATTTCCAAATTTTGTTAGGGGACGAAAAAATGTCACATGAGCAAGACAAAAAAATAAAATAGAATATTTTTTTTTGCTTTAAACTTGAACTTTAATAATTATTATTAAATTCCATTGAAAACTAAAAAATGACAGATTCATATGACTTTCATTAACAAACATATGTGAATAATGTGTAGGAAAATTGTTAACAGAATATATTGAGCTAATCTGAACTTCATTTTTCAACAACCAATTTCATCAATTTATTCAATTCAATAATCCTCCAATTCCTAAAAAAATAATTCTCAAGAATTAAAAATATTACAAACAAGATCTGGATTCAATGTTACCCAAACAAACAAACAAATTTCGCTTGAAATTTTTGGACTCACCGATTGTTCTTTCCTTTTTTTTCTGGTTCAGTCGGTTCAGATGCTGGATCAAGCCGAGTAAAATATGAAAATAGAGTCCTCTTCATTTTGTAGGTTCAAAATAAAATGCTTTTTTTTTTAACTATCAATTGAAATTTTTTTCTATGGCACTAGGAAGAAAATTGACACTTGTCAGGCTTATCGAGGAAATTTTTGACAGTGCTACCATTGGATCCTTTTTGGCGCAGTATTTGAAAACTTAGACTTGTTACATTTGTGATGAGTATTGTGTATGCCGGTAACGATTTGAATATACTATGTATGAGTAGAATATGCTGTTGATTAGGTTAAATCAACTCGATTCGATTTAAAAAAAGTTAAGTTTCGAACCTACTTTAATTACCTCCTGGCTACACCTTCAAATTTTGCTCATGTCAATCTCTTTCACCTTTTTTTTGGATCTTGACTAGCTGTTGCTATACGGTAGCTCATAATTTTCTGATATATATATATATTATTATATATGTATATAAAAATTTTGAGTTATAGACCCTGCTGGATCCGCCACTTCTTGTGTGGTAATTTCTGCTTTTTTAGCAAAAATATCTTCGTGATCCCTCATTTTCAATGATCAACGAGACACTGGATGACAGTAGATAAAACAATTGCTTGTCGATTCATGAATATAACTAGATACAATCCACAAGCTGTTAAACAATAAATTTCCTAATAATATAATTTTCAATTCAATTTTACAAAGGATCTGAAACAGAAATTTGCTGAATTTGGTTTCTGGGCCAATTCAATGTAGCCATATGAGATCAAATTTATCAGGTCAAATATTAAATACAGGGGTGCGCAAATGTCCGGAATAAAATTAATAACTGTTTAACCGTAACTCAGGAAAAAAATCGCATTTTTTGGCAATGGAATTAAATAATTTGTTTCAACCCCTTAGCTGCAACCCAATTTTTTTTCAAATGCAAACCTATGTCGTGTATGGGCTGCTTGAAAAGCTCTTAAAAATGGAATCTGGCCATGGAAAAAACTCGTTATATCAATTTTAGCCAGAAATGCCAAAATTTTAAAACTGAGTCAAACAAAATACATCTTATCACGGCATTGAATTTGGTACAAAAAATGTAACTTTTTTCTCTTTTTGAAGTACACTGGTCAACAATTGTTTGGGATGGAACTAATTTTATGTGTAAGTTTTTGTGGAAAAATAAATTCCAAAGAATGTTGATGCTAGATTACGTTATCAGTTTTACAAATAAATCAATAAAATTTCTTGTGGTGCCTGACTAGGTTGGTCCCTTCTTAAAATTCGTAAACTTTCAGAAACTAGGTACTGGTGATCCTGAGCAATTGTTGAGCAGTGTACATCATCATATGCTGAATGCCACTTATTTGTTTTTTTTTGCTACGTTAATTCACCTGTAGATAGCACTAAGTAGGTATTTGTAACTCTCAAGAGATTTTTCTCATTTTGTGGTAACCACATAAAAGAGAAAGGGTATGGTCAGATTCCATTTTTTACGAGCTTTTCAATAAGCCCATACACGACATACGTTTGCATTTGAAAAAAAAAGGTGGGGAGGGTTGCAGCTGAGGGGTTGAAAAAAAAAAATTTCATTTTATTGCCAACGAATGCGTACACTTTGAAATCAATTGACGTGTTCCAGCGATATTTTCCTAAGTTACTGGTTAAAAAGATATTAATTTTATTCCGGACATTTGCGCACCCCTGTATATATCCCGGCTGTCAATAATTCAGGATACACTTGTATTCTAAATAAACCATTACCTAACAGCTGTCGCATACTTAAAGGAACGGTTTTGAATAGTGGGAGTAGAAAAACATAATTACCACCTATACTGCAACTTAATCCTGTCAACTGACGTCACCGCGATACCTTCTGTAGTTCATTGTTATCTATTTCGTGATGAAGTTTGAACTATTTTGACGATGAGTCTCAGTTCAATTCGCCTTTTTTCAGTTTTGTTTTTTTAATTGTCGTTAGGTTAATGCGTTTTGCTTTGTGAAATTCAATTCGTATGTTGTACCTGTGCTTTTTTACTTGAAACTCAGTCTAATCCTAATATATAATGCGCTTGAGCAATGTTTGGCAGTGAAAAGGATGAAAACTGTTGGTCATTTTTCACTGACACATATCTTGCATTGAAAAACCGGTCCTTAATCAAAAACTGTAATTATTGATTGATGTAATCGCATGTACCCTTTTGCTTTGGTTCACTGCAACATGCATTACAGAAGTAATGTTTATGAGAGTCGCTAGAAGGGTCACGATACTTTGAAATCCCCCCATCCTGAGATATATTTTATATGTGACAAATACGATTTTTCTCGTTTGATTGAATAAAAAAACAGCATTTTCGTATAAATATAATGAATTTTAGGAACAATCAGGTAATGTTAGAACATTCGAATCACACATAAATCAAGGAGTAGCCTCTCCGAACCAGTCGACCTCTCGACAGTCGAACCACACGTACTTCCCCTTCCAATCGGAATCCAGTGCGAGGAAAAGAGGCGCTTTAGCCCCCTCTTCGATGGTCAGGGGTCCCTTGTGGTTGGTCATGTCCGTGTCGACATAGCCTGGATGAACGGCATTGACGGAAATATTACGATTCGGCACTTCTTTGTCGAAGTTTCTTTGCTGGATGAAACTGAGGGCACTCAGGCCCACCTTTGAGACGACGTACGTAGATTTACCCCAGCCCTTTTCTTCTGCTGTTCCGTCTTTGGCATCTCTGGGAAAAAGCAAATCATACTCCAGTGATCCGATTGAAAAAATGATCGAAACCAAAAATAACGTGAAATGTTCTCTTTTGAAAGTCTTAAAGAACTGCACGGCCGAACTATAGAGGGGGAGCGTTTTCGAAAGGGTCCCGAAATTATAGAAAACAATACTGGTAGGTCTCTCGTCCACTGGGAACGGAAACCTCTAGAGGACGCGGGCATCGGGGATGTGACGTGACATGATAGCTGTCAATCAGCCTGCTGGACAAAAAATCGTATATCCATAAACAACAATGGTATTCAATGAGATTATAACTGCAATTTTGAGGAGATACAAAATGTTTTGAACATACAGTTGTCCATTTCAATTTATCAGTAGCTAAATCTACCCTTCAAGTTGCCTGAATCCACAATTCACGTCTCTTTTCAGCAAGAGTATTATTCTTTTTTCTATTATCGAAAATGGAAGGAAATCGATGGAATGAAGCCTTATCTCTGCCCTTCTACTTTCACATTTCACAATCGTGCAAAATTGAGGCATTATCGAGAACAAATATTTTGAAATATGACATAAATGCACAAAAAGCATTTGTAGATCTGTTTCTTTGTCCAGCAGACTGGATTGACAACTGTCATTTACTGTCGTCTGTCAGATATGCCCGCGGTCTAACCCAAGGATTATACACTACAAAGGATGGCTCATTTCCTATCTCCGTACATTGGCCAAATTTCAACTGCACATGCGCCAATATGCATCGTCATTTGACGTCACCCGGCCTACAAAACTGAATGTCTGCCATAAGAACCCGTGTGTTTTCATACTTTTTTATTGAAAGAAATTTTTCTTTCTGTTGGTGACATTTTTCGGTCGTTTTCTTCAGTGTTTGTGTTATCATTTGACTTTCAGTTAAAATTGAATGGACTATTGAGTGCGTTTTGAATCTTGAATTCCACTTCGTGAAAGGACACTATTGTTTGTTTGACTATTTTTCGATTTATTGAAAATATTTGAGGTGAATATAATTAATCTTTATCAGCTCTCGAAAAATGCTAAAGCGTTGACATGAGATTCTTTTAAATAAATCCATAGGAACCTACCAGCACTTCATACTCTCTTTTAAAATAACTCCCTCAAAGGTAAGTTCATTATTGAACCGGGCCACCGTGCTGGGTAATCGCACGTTAAAAGGTAAGGCCTCGTTGATCCATTGCTCGCACAAGTTTCGACTTCTGAGGGTTGACGTTCGTCAGCTGGTTAACGGAAACGAACAATTTTAGAACAATTAGAACTCATAAAACTCGTCATTCCTAGTTATTAAAATGAGCCCAAAGCCCAATTTTTACATTCAAAATTCACACAAATAAATTCAGTAAATTGAAGTGCCTATTACGAAATGGTGTTCAAAACGCACTCATCATCAGTTCAAGTTACGGTTCATCCACAGCAAACTAAGTCATCTAGAGTTGTCAAAAGTCAACGGGTCAAATGAAAATCAACACACCAACCAGCAACACGCTGAAAATCAACAGGTTTGCCATGAAAATATCGAGATAAAAGGTTTTAAAAACCGAGAAAAATACATGGGGTGTAGGCCGGGTGACGTCACTTATAGCTGGTGGGGAGCGGGGGGAATGACAAATAAAATCACCGAAGTCGGCCATCCTGTGTAGTATATAATCTTTGGGTCTAACCACAGAACTCATAATTATATTTATGAGTTCTTGATATGAGTTCTTGATAATTATATTTATGAGTTCTGTGGGTCTAACTGCAAAGCAAGAAGTTCATGAGAACGCCGTTTGTCCGAAATCGTGCGATGCACATCGTCCTTTGCCTCAGTATTCGTCTGGATTCGAAGTGGGCAAGAAAAAGTCGATGTAAGGAGCTGTTAATTCCGTAAAATTTAAAAAATAAAATAAAAGTTTGGGTAAAACTTCGCTTGCAGTGAGCATCTAAATTTAAAAAAAAAACTTACGTAATTCGATCTCCTCTACAAAAAATTCAACTTTAATTTTCGGCGGTCAAGTCTATTTTCGGAAATACATTTTGTTTTAAAACTTTACCATTTTTCATATCAAATTTCTGTTGTTTTTAACACAAAAAATGTAAATGTAGTTGTTTGTAATATTTTCAATCAGATGAAACCATTATTTTTGCAAAAAATCCAACCATCTTCAAAAGTCAACATGAATGTATTCAGTTCTCAACAATAACAATGAGGGCGGCAACATTGCAAATGATTCAGTATATTGGTCTCCACAACCTGATTTGAAAATGTAAAATATCACAACAGTACCTACCACCCAAAATAACCTTGCTGGTAGATGCGGTAATCTACTATAAAAAAAATCAGTACTGACTGTGATTGAACTATGACATCCCAACGAATTTGTGACGATTTGATGAGAGTTGAATATTTGGAAAAAATAATGGTGGCATGTGTGGTTTTATGATAAAAAGAACAAATTTTGTGTTTTTCACGACGACGAATTAGTTGTGAAAAATGGTGGTTATAAAATGGACCTGTATCTCCGAAAATATTCGTAACCGCCAAAAGTTTTATCTGGATTGTTTGTAGAGGAGACCGAATGACGTGAGTTCCACATTTTTTTTCAATGTAGATGCTTACTTCGACCAAAGTTTGGCATAGCTAGGCATATGTTTGCGTCGAACATGTCAAAGACTCCAACATCATACACGGAACTCACCTCACAAACGACTCCATGAGCTCACTCAGTTCTGGAACTGTCAAATGAGAACTTCCGAGTTTTGACCTCAAATCAGCCGAGGGAATCCTGCTCAGATGTCCTGCAGAGCTGGAAACGTTGACGACCTTTGCGTTCTGTCTGAGCAAGGGAAACAACGATTCGCAAACGTTCAGAGTAGCGAAATAGTTGACCTTTAGGGTTTCCTCTGCTTGTTGACCAAACGGTTCTTTGGCGTCCATCTGAAAATGCTCCATCGTGAAAAGATGAAGCGTAGGTGGCAAAGATTACAGCTCCCCCATCGTTCTGCATAAATCACCCTCCAACCCACCTCCACTATCCACCTCCACATCAACACTTTGGGATAGTTTCGACCACAGATTACAGAAACAAGTTAAGTAATAGCAAACTTGTATTGGAATTTTGATTTGGACACAGAATCAGCAGCTATGGATGTATTTTCAAACATTGGATGTACTTTTGAACATTCAATTATAAATTGATAGGAGCAGAAAATGTTGTGTTCTGACGTTGGATTTGTGTAAATCCTTCGCTACGGTCGACCATAAAGATATCGATAAAAAAATTATTTAATGTTGGAATCAGAGGTAAACTCCTAAAAAGAAAATTTTTGAAAATATCTTGTCCAATAGAAAACCATTTATTCAAATTGACAATGAAAAAAGTTGTCTTCAATATATAACTTGTGGTGTAATCAAGGGTCTATTCTTGGTCCAATATTTTTTCTTAACAACTCTCTACCAAATTTAACATTGAATAGAATGATCAAATTATTTGCTGATGTTACTTCTCAGATAGTTACGATAAAGTTAAAGATGACATGAGAAGTGACATACTTATGTATGTTTCCAAACGATCAATCAACATTCCTACTAATCCCATAGTATTCAATAATAAATTGATAAAATACACAAACAACTAAATTTTTAGGTTTATATATCGATAAGAGATTGTCATGGCAAAAATATATTGAAAGAATTAGAATGAAAATATCTCCTCTCATTGCAATTTTCTACAAAGTGAGAAACTACATATCTCTCAAATTATTGAAAAATATATACTTCAGTCATGTATTCAAAACGTATTCGTCTGTCTCCTTCTCTGTCGCATACGGCTAGCCCTATAATGAAAGAGAGATGGAGAGACGAATAAGTTTTGAATACAAGAGCGCCAGAAAACACCTAAGACGTATTCGTCTGTCTCCTTTTCTGTCGCATACGGCTAGCCCTATAATGAAAGAGAGATGGAGAGACAAATAAGTTTTGAATACAAGAGCGCCAGAAAACACCTCTAATCTACTCACAATAGCATTATCTCATCTCCATTTGTAAGTAAATCTATTATCAAACCTTTGAAAACTTTACAAAACAAGACAATTGAATATATTTATAAATTTCCTTATCTAGAATCAATAATAAATTTTATTACAAACCGCACAATCTATTGGTCTTGGATTCTCTACATAAACTCAAAATTAGCTATTTCATCCATTCTATTAAAAATAATAGTAAAAAGTCAGATATTATTTTCACTCAAATTGCTGATATCCATAATTACTCCAGAAGACAAACGAAATTACTAGCAACAAATAAAACACAATCAGATTTCGGAAAAAAGTCAATTTACCATGATGGCATCACAATATATAGCTCAATTCCAGAAACAATTAAAGTATTTCGCTCAACAATGAAATTTAAGCACAAATTCGAACAATTTTTAATCAGCTAAAGTACAATATATTTTGCATGTAGTCAAAATTTATAAGTTTTTTTTTCACCTTCATTGGTATTCATCAGTTTTGAAAGCCATTTCATTTTGATTCTTACAAATATTCAATTTCGTTGAATGTATAGATTTTTTTCTTTTATACTTTAGAAAATTTCATTTATTGACTATGTACTTGTGTGTTTTAATCCCCATTCATAAACATGTAATGTTTCTTGGGATAATAGAATTGAATTGAATATCACACCGGCACTTTGGCGGAAACATCGACCAATTTGCACCACTCTGACAGATTCACCCTTATCAAGTTTGGGTCTATGACATTTTTGAAAATATTTGAAAATTCAAAAAACGTAGGTATTTAAAGAGACATATCGTTTGTGGTGTTTTTTGACTTTCAAAGTGAATTTTAGTCATGAACCGTGTGTGCTTGTAATCATTACAGTTAAAATTTCAATTATATTCCGAAATTTCAAAATAAGATATTAGCGCCACCTTGGCTGAGACTTCAACTAATTTTCGTCGCAAGATACCTCGCATTGCTAAGTTATTTTAATCAAACAAGCTTCATTATCACCTATACACTTTCAAGGGCCCTATTCTTGAATCACTCGCAGTTCCGCAGATACACTGTTGCCAAACTGCGACAGTTGTGATTGGTCCCTGCCTAGCAACAACGTATACGTTGAATGAACGTGTGCTTCAAGAATTGACCCCCTGTATAATCACATGAACCTTTGTATTCCTGGCAATTGAGCCAGATGAGCAGAGGCCAAATGTGAAAATACAAACAGAAGTGAAGAAGAATTTTTGAGAAGGCTGAAGATATCTCTCAAGGAAAGTTTTCCGAAAATGTGTGAAATGCCTGCAAAAGGTCTGAGATTGAATGAAATACCACGTAAATATTACAAAAAAAATTTTGTTGTTGACGTTAAACGAACGAGCCTGTTTTTCCAACGCCTGTGGGAATGAAACTTACCGGGTAGGCTATGGCTGCATTGTTGACCAATAAATCCAAGCCACCGTGAGTAGTTTCAATAAACTTTTTGAAGTTTTCGATGCTAGTCTGATCGGTGATGTCCAGTTGATGGTATAAAGGCTTGAGGTTAAGCTTTTCTAGTTCCTCAACAGCAGCTTTGCCTCTGGCTACGTCTCTGGATGTTAAATACACCAATCCATCGAAGCGTTCACAAAGGCCTTTGACAATTGCAAATCCTATACCCTTATTGCTGCCGGTAACCTATCAGAAGCCATTTATAATTTCAATTACAATAAATACAAATTGATATTTACCACTGCAACTTTTCCAGAAGTCATTATTCAATCAATTTCTCTTGACGATGTTGAACTGTCCTCACTGATCTGTTATTTAATATAATAATATCATTCATATATCTCAAGGTTTCAGGGATGAAATCAAATCATTGACTTAAGGATTCTGTGTCATTGACCTTTCTGACACCACAGAATAGTATACAATCAGAATCATAACCTGAAAGCGGCACTTTTATTCTTCAATCGGAGATTTCCGGGACCTTGAACCGACGTTTCTTTGTAGATCCGAGGGCCGGCCTCGCCCAATATGCACATTGAAACTACAAATCCGTCTTCAGTGTAATACCATCCACATTAGTTTGTATAGACATGAGTAATGATGGGTCTTTCTGTAGACTAGTTACTCTAACAAAGCTAGTATCTTCAGGACAGGAGAATCGATACTATATCTTCCGACAAGGGTTAGTTGTTAATATATTTCTTATGTAGTACGTACGTCATAAGAACTACCTGTACGTTATTCTTGGTCCGATATAGACTACGTCTACCAACTTTTCCAATTGATTTCTCAACAATAAATTAGCAAGCCAAAGGAGGGTCTTCGTTATCATTGGTGGCAGAGGGCCATGAATATAGTGGCTGTAGAAAAAGTTGAAAGTGCAATGAGATGTGAAGATTACATATTAGTCCAACCCCAAAACTATATCACACACACTCGACGCGCGTTACAAAGTTAGCATCTTCAGGAGAAAATTGATAGTTACTCAATTGTGACATCGCGAAGATGTCATGTCAGTCATAGTAGAATGCTCTACCTCATAAGCGTACTCAAGAGTGTTTGGGAACGGGAAAAATTTTATTGCAAAATAATCGGTCATGACGTATCGAATGAAAAATTGTCTAGTTGAAAAAAAACTTTTATTCTTTTATTCCAATTCCAGAGTGCAACTACTATGAATAGTAGTAGATATTTTCATAAAATTAATTCTACTGATTAGGTGTTAACATCATACAAATGGCATCAAATATTTGATCATCTCAACTTCGAGGTGCAAATCATTCACGTGAACCGAGTTGGCATATCCCCGGTCCAATCGACCTCTTGACAGTCGAACCACACGTACTTTCCCTTCCAATCGGAATCCAGTGCGAGGAAAAGAGGCGCTTTAGCCCCCTCCTCGATAGTCAAGGGCCCCTTGTGGCTGGTCATGTCCGTGTCGACATAGCCTGGATGAACGGCATTGACGGAAATATTACGATTCGGCACTTCTTTGTCGAAGTTCCTCTGCTGGATGAAACTGAGGGCACTCAGGCCCACTTTGGAGACTTGGTATGTGGAATGGGACCAGCCGTTTTTGACTGCTGTTCCATTCTTTGCGTCACTAAAAAAACAAAAATTGATGATCCTGGTGCAGTGTGCAGATAATTTTAGATGAGACGAAAGGTAATCTTCTGAAGTTCAATTGCCATAACACCAAACTGGTGTTAATTGCACTTCACACACGTTTTGCTAACAAGGTTGGCATGTTAAGGAGAAAAAAAATGATAATCATGCTGTTTCCTAGATTCTGGATCAGATATGATGATAACATATTCGCCGTGGTGTATAAAAAAGGAACGTACAAAGCAGAAAAAAAGTAGCAGGTGCCATTTTCAGGTATATTAGTCATGATCAATGATACATATTTCGGATACTTTCTAACAACTCGAATCATTGGTCACAACCGAATGGCAGCACTGCAATTTCTAGTCCATATAGGCTAAACACATTTCTTTTTGAGAAAGATAAGTATGACAATGAGAAGAGTGATGATCTAGACATGTGATAAGAGACCGGTTATAACCCATAAATAGTAGATATGTTAAATGGAAACGCTCCGTAAGTCTTCGACTTTCTGAAAAAGTGAGGGTTATAAAAAGTTTCTAGTAATCTCATACGAGCCTCATTACACTAGAAGACTTGAACAGATTTTTGGAAAAGGAAATATAAAAGTGATATGCCGTTTATTAAATCTTATTATTGGTAATACAAAATATGAATTGAACACAGAAAAGGCGGGGTTGCATGAAAGCAGTTTTCAACATTGCGACAGAAATGGCAGAGTTAAAGTGATCTGAAACTGGATGAGATATAAATATTATCAATCCTAGATTTTATAGATTTTGTATCAATTTTCTTCTAAGATGTTGAGCGAAGAGCAAGGTTATTGTTACATAAAATTCACCCTTCTAGCTCTATTCAAATATATAAAAAACTTTGTCGAAAAACAAGATATAAGCGATGAATCTGAATAAAAAATTGAAATGAACGGTCAATCCAAAAATAAATATTGAATAAATGCAATTGAGCAGAAATCCAACAAAGCATATCGTGTGCTAACTTTCGATAAAAAAAGTAAAATTTTCATTTGCTGGACCCTTACCTCACGAAAGATTCCATCAGTTTACTCAACTCGGGAATCGTCAGATCCGGACTACTGAGCTTGGCCCTCAGCTCAGGCGACGGTATTTTTTTCAGGTGTCCTTCCGAGCTAGAGACATTCACAACTTTTGCGTTCTGTCTCAGTAAGGGAAACAGAGCCTCGCAAAAATTCAGTGTACAGAAATAATTAACTTTGAGCGTTTCCTCCGCCTGTACGCCGAAAGGCTCTTTAGCATCGTTCTGAAAAAAAAAAGATACCCTTTGTCACTTTTCTGACATCCCGAAGTAAAGTCCTACATTCTGATATATGATTCTTATGAATTCATACTTCGAAATGTCTAGCTCATTGAAAATTATAAAAGGCGTGCACTCCAAACGAACCGTCATCCTAAACTTGGCTAGTTGCTCCATGAGCACGAGCAAAAGATCAAAAGAAGCAGCTCACCTTGACTTGTCAAGGTTAGATAGATTAACAATTTTCTAGAACATGAAGGTAAATAGTATTGATATGATTTGTTTTTGACACAGAAATTTGAATTTCACACCCTAGTCATAACTCCCTAATCCCTGATGTAATCAATGCTCAAATTTTGCGAAAAACGCATAATTCTCGTTTCTCCAATCGGTTATTATAAAAAAACATTGATCAATGAATGATAAACTTTGATGACTGACCCAGTATTCTTCCATTGTTTACCTTGAAAGCTACGCCGGCATTATTGATCAACACATCCAAGCCACCATGGGTAGTTTCAATGAACTTTTTGAAATTTTCGACGCTGGTCTGATCGGTGATGTCCAGTTGATGGTACAAAGGCTTGAGGTTCAGCTTTTCTAGCTCCTCAACAGCAGCTTTGCCTCTGGCTACGTCTCTGGATGTCAAATAGACCAAGCCATTAAAGCGTTCACAGAGGCCCTTTACTATGGCAAATCCTATGCCTTTGTTAGCACCAGTTACCTGTTGAATATACATTCAATAAGTTGGATACCAAAATGAAAGTTATATGACCAATCGAAATTAAACTTCATATTTACCACTGCAACTTTCGATGAAGACATTTTCAAGATATATTCTTCACTGCGCGAGTTTCACTATCCACAAATTAATTTTTTAAATAGTCAAAATCATAAGATAAATGGATTTCTTATCGTGGTTAATTATTATAGACAAGAGTTCTGTTATTTAAATTACAAACCAGTGTTGCCAAAATGCTCATAGTAAAACAGAAATCAACTAATCAAATCAAACATATCATCCATCTAAAATTTCCCATTCTACCGACAGTACCAACTATTTTCAGAAAGCAGTGGATGTTAAACGCAGAGAGAATATACTTTTTTTCTGGTTAAAGAAAGGTGTTTAGTTAATAGGTCCTGCTAAAAGTAAATCAACTTCTATCTGTTATCTCGCATCAAAGATAAACATAAACCAGGCATTATTTAGCATTCAATTAGTGGCCTGCGTACCTTCAAACCACTTTTCTTTGGCAATCCGTTATACCTTTATGTGTATTGTGAGTTGCATACCCGCCTTGAAATAGCACATCGCGTATTGAGATGTCAGCCAACTTACACAGTACCACCAAAGACCACAGAGTTCCTGAGTTGTAATAAGGTATATGAAATGTATGTGCTGTTGCAGTTTAACACTTCTATTCTACATCGCTCTAAAATTTGAAATGAACATCCAAATGGCGTAATATAATTGGGCCCTTGAAATTTCTACCAAAGCCTTGCTGTTTTCTTTAGAATTTTTAAACATATATGCTGTAAAGATATCATCTCAGGTTTTCACTCCCACTATCGAAGATTTTTGTCATTTTACTTCTTTCATTCGAGTATCAGAATGAATCAAAGCACGCCATAATATAATCAGTAGACCTTTTGGTAACGTTGATTTGATCGTTTATTGTCATCACTTCGACATTTGAAATTCAAGCAGTTCGAATTAATTCAATTTGAAATGTTTCTCCATACAACTCTGTCAACGAATGAAATAAGAATATATTTTATATTTAAAATAATCTGTGTTTATGACTTATGACCTTGATAATTCGTCAGTTGACAGTTTGATTCTGCTCATGGATCTTGTGTTCCGTCCATCGTTCATGTCAATGTTCCGTGTCATTTTATATTATAATCTGGCTCCTGGTTGTCAAATTGGTGTCCACATAATTTGTATTTTATAATTGGTGAAAAAGCAGTAAAATGAATTCACAACCCTCAAAAGAAGACATAGAAGCAGTATTTCACAAACTAAGATCTATTGGAGCTAATAAAGTACGTATAACAAACCCTAAATTGGAAGTTTGCCTGAACAGATTTTCACCACCACAGTGACGTGTCTACAAAATAATGGGTTTTCCAGATAATATCCTTAATTATTCGAAGTGAACCGTAAAAAACAAATATTCTTACTACGATGGGCTTTTTTATCGTAATGTGATGTGATCAAATCTGACTTTTGACCTGAATTGTCAGTTGACCTTGTTTCAAGCTTGTTCGAATGCTGTTTCAGGTTTGCTTCGATTGCAACGCTAAAAATCCAACATGGTCCAGCGTAACGTACGGAGTCTTCATCTGCATCGATTGTTCAGCTGTTCACAGAAGTTTGGGAGTCCATCTAACTTTTGTACGATCTACCCAGCTGGACACAAACTGGACTTGGATGCAACTAAGGCAAATGCAATTGGGGGGCAATACCAACGCTGTAAGTGCTTTTAAACCTACCGCAAGTTTAGCTTTGCTAAATCGTTGGTATTTTTATAGTTGCAGTTCTTCAGTCAACATAATTGTAATACTAACGATGCACAGAAAAAGTACAACTCAAGAGCAGCACAGCTGTACAGGGAGAAACTGAGCCAAGCTGCTGCTCAGTCACTGAAAACCAACACACAGGTGAGATGTGCTCATATCTTTGTAATTCGTATCTGACTTTTTAAATTTTCTTTAATACTTATCTATGTCTTGGTAGTGGATGAAACATTATTTAATTTTTTCAAATGAACAGATTGAAACATACATTCTCTCAAATGAAGTTCCCTGTATATCAGTACAAATTCCTGAAAGGTCACTTATTAGGAAATGGCATAATTTACTGAACAAGTCTACAGATGAATGACATTTTTTTTGTTTTTGACAATATTTCCCCTAGGCAAATAATAATCTCTCATCGTTCACTTACCTTAGTTAAGATGAAAAAAATATTTTTGACCGAATGTATAACTAATAAAAAATGATATATTTTTAGACCATGTCAGAACGTTTTACCTCTTTCCTCAAAATAGTACAAGACAACCGTGATAATTAAGTAAGCATAACATTAGATTTGTCTGTATGAATACCAGATTTGGTATTGAAGTATATGAACTGTAACTGAAAAAATGTTTTCTGAAGAATTGAGTCTGTTAATATCCTTGTTTATGGATATTAAGGAAAGTCAGTTGAACCCCTTTCGAATAGCATTTTAAGTGTTATGCAGGACATCTGTTATCTAAATTTCATCATATCTTAGAATTTTCAACACCACGGTAGCTTCACATACCACTGATATACTTACTCCTGTTATCAATATTTAATGGTTTTTTTGAAATGAATAAGGAATTTAATTTTATTTATCTGTACAGAAAACGGCAAATTTTTGTATCTGAAGGCAAAGTATGCACAAATTAATAAATTGTTAATAAATTAACAAAACTAACATTACAGAAATATTTATAGTTAACCAACCATATGGAAATATTATTGAAAGGGATGGATACTAGCGGTAGATGGGACTATTGATTTTTTTTCATGTCTTTTCTTTCATTTTTTTGCGGGTCGTAACTTGAATCAAACATTTCCTTGAATAAAAAATGCCATAAGGCAACTCAGATATAAGTGGAATTTTTGTCGATGTCTTGTTTCATTCATAGTTTTGGGATTATTTTGATAACTAAACTTCCATTTCCTGTATAAAGTTCTATCATCAACTATATTTGGAACCTTTGTTCTTTCTTTCAACATTTGTAGAGGGGGTAGTTTACGAATTTCTGTTTTAATCTTCCAAATTTTAATGATCTACAACATCGACAAAAAATTCCACTTTTGTTCTGAATTGAATGCCATCTTTTGGCATTGTGCATAAGTAATCAGAAGGTGTGTCATTCAGACACGACACTTGTGTCAACTATCCGTAGCACCCATTTCTTCAAAGTTCCATATGGTTGCAGCTACCCTATATTTCTATAAACAATGCTATTATTATTTGAATATCCGTAAAGGAGGACTCTGCACTTCGAGAAAGAATCTAGAGTACATATTCACTAAAATATATGAGTTAAGTTTAGTTATTATAAATTTATACGAATACCCTTAGGTAAAAATCTGTGGCAGAACCCCAACCATTTCACAACCCTGCACGAAAATACTCTCATGCTTCCAATGAAAGTGATCAGCAAAAATCTTGGGTTCGCCTATTCCATATGATACATTTATTTTTTGTTTCTAGTTGATTTCCACGAAATACAGTGGGTTCTTCTTGAAGGAAAATCAACAGGTAGGCGTGGAAATGCCTCGCCTTTTTCACCTGGCTTTCAATCATTTTTTATTAACCAGTTTTCACGTTTTTTTTTTCTCGTCTCATTTCACATTGAATAACATTACTTTGGGGCTTGAAGAGCATAGGAAATTAGTGGTCGAAGACACCGTAAATACTAATTCACTGATGTCTAGATCACGAGTTGAAAATCTCTTGAGGGTGGTCCTAACAGTGTGATCTAGAGCTGCTTAGATTCGGAGTAACGTTTGAAAAAGTTTGCAGAAAAATGAAATCCAACCGTAGTAAATACTTTTTTTCGGCAACCGACTAGGAAGTACCCACTTTCCGGGCTCTTTTTTGAGAAAGTAGAATTCTTCTGGCCTAGTCCGGAAAGTACTTACTTCCCAGATTAATCCGGGAAAAATCATATCGTTGTTATTGTAAAGCATTTCAAACAAATTGAATCCTGTCAATATTAGCAATTGCTCGAATTTTCATATATCAGTGTGATTCACTTTGCATACTCTCTCAGTTTTATTCGACTTTTTCAAATTCAGTAAAGGTGCTATGAGAGATCTATCCCAAAATCGCGTGAAATTTTATTCTAGGTTCAATTTAGCAATGTTTGCACTTCTTCGGAGTGGGAGGCCAATCTAACGTTCCCTCAGAAGCGTCAAAATTTTCCGTTAAAAACGTCTGATGCTTCGTAAAAAGCGTCTAACGCGTTGGGCGGATCGTTAACGGATGTTTCGTTTACTTGAGACGTTTTCAACGAAGCGTCAGACGTTTTCAACGAAACAATAGATGTTTTTGACGATGGGTCAGGCAGTTTAAACGAAACGTTTAACGTTTTTAACGCAAAGTTTGACGTTTTAACGAAATGTTTGGCGTTTTTGACGAAGCGTCAGACGTCTCAATCGAAACGTTTTATGTTTTTGATGAAGCGTTAGATCTTTTAACGAAACGTTAGACGTTTTAGACGAAGCGTCAGACATTTCAAACGAATCATCTGAAGTTTCAAACGAAACGTTTGAAGTTTCAAACGAAATTTCCAGCATTTTTGATGAAGCGTTATACTTTTTTTAACGAAACGTTTGACGTTGTCAACGAAACGTTAGAAGTTTTTGATGAAGCATTTGAGGTTTCAAATGAAACTTTTGACGCTTTAAATGAAACTTTTAACGTTTCAAATAAAACTTTTGAAGTTTTAAATTGAACTTTTGGAGGTTTTTTGGGAAACGTTAGACGTTTCGAACAAAACGTCTGACGTTTTCTATGAAACACTGGAAGTTTTTGATGAAGCATTTGAAGTTTCAAATGAAACTTTTGAACTTTCAAATGAAACTTTTGACGTTTTGAATGAAACTTTTGACGTTTCAAATGAAACTTTTGACGTTTTAAATTGAACTTATGGCGGTTTAGGAAACGTTAGACGTTTTTGACGAAACTTCAGACGTTTTAAACGAAACGTCTGACGTTTTTTATGAAGCTTAAGATTGGTCCCACTCACTCCAAAAATGGTCAAAGAAATGAACCTTCATAAAAAATAACACGCGATTTCAGGCTATAACTATCACTTTACTAATTACAAATAATTCATTTCGGATTATTTCACGAATAAAGCTCGTGATGCACTTTTCGACCAGATTGCATTTTTTTCGAAATCCGACCACTAATCGCGGATCGCCCTGTACGTAACTAACGTCACTTTGACAGCTCCATTTCTCAGTTGCATGTCCATCCCCAAGCGCCGGAGAAACAGCAGGAGGAGGCGGATTTTTTCACGGAACACGAAAATTTTGTCTCGCCCGACGTAACGCAGCAGTTGACAGTCGTATGTGGTTTGAGTTTTTTTTTGTTACTAATTTCGACGTTTCGATGGCTGTCGGTGGAATAGTTGGATTCGGAAAGTATTTATTATTTTGTCGTTTATTCCAGTTGATAGAGGGTTTTAAATTGAGAAAAGTATTGCGTAATTTTTTTTTCTTCTGGAAATAACATGTCATCACTCCAGACTTTTAATTTCAATAAGAGGGGTTAAGCTAACTGCGCCATCTTGAAAACTGCGTTCCGTTCAGTAGATCCCAAACGGAAGATCGAAGATAATTGTTTTATAGAAAGTGATTATTTTTCTGGAGAGAAAAGAATTTTGAGAAAGTGATTTTTGGTGTTTTTTTTTCCAAGTCAATGCGAAAAGAATAGAAAACTTGAAAGGATTAATATCAAATGTTGAATATATTCGACATTTTTTCAAAATTCATTATAATCTGTAGAATTTTGAACGATTTGCGGGAAAGTAGTATGTTCACCTTGTAGAAAAATACAGTTAAATAAAAATTGTTTTTCATAATAAGATTTCATTTATAGGTTCTATCTAGTCAAGGTTCTCATTTGATAATACCTTTTTGTTGATGACTTGAACGTACTATGAATGATTTGAACAAATCAACAGAGTGTTTGTTTGCTAAATATTCGATGTTGCTTGTGTTATGGAAGTTTTGTATTTTTTTACATCTACTTGAAAAAGAAAAAGTCAACAATCACTTCCTCGAATCAATTGTTTGGTTTTGTTATTGAAATACACTAATAATGCGGGGGCATAAATAACTCCAGTGAAAACCAATAGTTTATCTTTCGAAGTGGAAGTGAAGACAAGAGTTGGTGTTGCGTAAATTAATTCAGTTGGACGCATTTTCCAATATGGCGGCATTAGTAACCCCCTCTTGCCGCGCGGTTTGAAATCTACACTCATGCACCCGTATAATCTTTGCCTAAGAAAAAAAAACCCGTGTTATTTTTCAGAAGTGAATGAAACGTCAAACTCCAAAAGAAGTAATCTCCGCTTTTTATTTAGGAAAAAAAAATTTTTCTTGAATCTTCATGATATTCACAAAAATAACTATTTTGTTAACTATAACTGTACATTCTTCCTCTTATCACTGGAAAAGAATTATAAATCTTCATTCACGTTCAATCTGAACACGAATTCACCGAAAAAAAGAAAAATCAATTTGCTCACTAATTCATTGTATTTTCGAAGCAACGCGAAGTTGTTGCCGAAGACACCAAATCTTCCGTCTCGCTGAATAAAAATCCGGAAGAAGGGCCCAAAGTGGACTTTTCACCTGCCAATAAGGTCCATACGGAGCCTAGAAAGTCCGCCATCGGTTCTAGGAAGGCGCCTGCCAAAAAATCCACGGTAAGTGAATTTGTTCGATTTCATGTTCATCGTTCCTGTCTGGTTTGTGAATATATTCACAAACCGGATCGAAATATGGAATATGCATACAATTAAAATTCGTCTCAGATAATTTTTTCTCCGATTGACAGCAAATATTAATTTTTCAAAAAAGTCAATTGACAAAGAATTACTTTTCCTGTCTAGAAGCAAAGTAAGGACTTTCCTGCCTAGACAGTAAAAGTAATACTTTGCTGATTGATATGTGTCTGGAGGAGTAAGTGATTCTAACTCGCTATCACTGTGCATAAGGTTGTCAAACTATAATTACTAACCCTCTGATAAACTCGAAAGAACTATCGGCTGTAGGGATGAATCGCTTCCGTATATATACTTGCTTACGCCTATGGAGAATTTTCCAGTCAATTCTCGATGATCGAATTTTCTACGCGAACAGAGATCCCGCAGGTAAACAATCTTCCTTCGACCCCTCATATTATTTTGCGTTTACGAGCGACAGGGCCGACGCTAGGAGATTTCGTAAGTCGTGTAATTGAATTAATTCAGCTACACCGACCAGAACACAGCACGACACTTTGTTTACAACTCGTGGTGTTGCATTTTGTAGTCAGGTTATAGCAACAAAACAAATAGGTTAACGTGGATCTAAGCACTTCATAAGTTCCGATGAGCAGAATGACGTTCCGAATAAAAGAAGAAGACGAAGTCGGAAAAGACGCCAAGAGGTCTGCGAATGTTTTGGCGACTTCGTTTTTTCTGAGTGAACTATCAGTCACTTTCCAACTTGAAAATAGGTTAGAAATGAGAACATGTTTGAATGAATGTGAATAAAATAGTACACAGACTTCGGTAAAAGATAAAATTTCTCTCTGAAAACAGCTTACATAGGCCTTCACCTCGGTATAAAAAATGTTTTATTTAGTCATACATACTTTCAAACAGAACAAGTTCTGGCATAAGAAAATTTTTTGATACATAGCAAATTGATATGGAAATGAAATTTTTACAAATAATACTAATTTGAAGTATATAAATCACATTCGCAACTAATAAGTGCTAAGAAAAAACAAAATTTGGATGGATATCATTCTTCTGGAACTAATTTTTTTCTAAGTGTTTCTGAAAACTGTAAAATGATTGAGAATTCTTTGAGTTGTCATTTTTACAGCTTGTAGAACTCGTCTGAAGAAGTTGTTATTCCAGAAATCTATACCAGTATTATAAAGAGGTAAATTTCATAACTTTGTTTGTTTTTTGAGGGTAAACTTCGGAAATACTGATCCGATAATGATAATTATTTCACTAGGAGAAGGCTGCACTACTCACGGGTGATATATGCTATATTTCATTATGATTGAACAAATATTTCAATGGAAACTAGGGAAACTAAGTCGGGGAAAAGCGGGCGAGATGTCAACTTCTTCTGACGAGTTCTACAAGCTGTTAAAATCAATGACACATCTTTGAAAACACCCTGAATAGTTCTGAATCACTTGAATATTATTCAAGTAATAATTATCCATTCTTGGTATCGTTTGAAAGTCATTTCTTCGAGTGGATAAATATTTTCTTCATAGTTTTTTTAAGTTAGAAACCTTCCACAATCTGAAAAAATAAGAATTAATATTGGAATCTGTACAAGTGTGAAAGGGCAGATTTCTAATGTTCCTCGAAAAATTGTTACGGTAATTAAATGTCAACAAGGCTAAGTATTTTTATATATACATATACAGGGTGTCCCAGAATTTTCATAGGTAGCGATATATCGCTGATTGGAAGAATAATAAAAAAGTGGCTTCATGTCGAACATCGAATGTGCTTTTACCTTACACACTCGGAAACTTTCTTGGTTGTACCTTTAAAAAATCACCCCCACCCCAATTTTTTTAAAAGGAACCACCCAATTATTTTCGCAGAAATAGAATCATTACGTCAATGTTGTGACAAACTTATTTTGGGCATTCATGACTAGGTTGCTGTTGTTTTCAGAAAAATCTTCATCATTGCCTTTTGCTTGCATAAAACAAATGTTTTCAGGAATATATATCCCGTTGTAATCCTTCAGAATGTACCCCTCACCCTATTTCTCATGTCACGCTATCATCCTAGCAAAATTGGAACTCAATTTTATGTCACAATTATTGGGAAGTGATGAAAATTTAGCTATATTCGCACGTTAATGTTATGACACAGACTAATTAAACTATCATACAGAAGCGAATCCAATGACATATTCGGTAAAAGCCACGCCTTTCCCAAAGTTCACCAATGCTAGCGTACTAAAATATTCTATTGCGTTTGCTTCACTGAGTCAGATGAAGACAGCTAATTTGTTTGACGCATGTCACTTGAATTTTCTCAGCTTAGTTTCCTATTGTTGGTATTTATTTTCAGATTTCTCAGTGTTGATGAAAGTGCCAAAGTTCGATCAAGTTCAAATATTTTTGGGACAATTGTGTTAGGTTATATATTTGCTTCTGTATAGTATTTTGATCATTCTGCGGTCATGGGCATTCGTCGCTACGAACTAAATGAAAACGAATCAAGTTACAACCCAAAAAAAACATCGACGATAAAAATATTTATTATTCACGTAACTCCAGTTGGGCGCGAAGAAGTCCGGCCTCGGCGCCACCAAAGTGAAGACGAACTTCGCCGATCTCGAACGAGAGGCGGAGCTGGCGGAGGAGTCGCGCCTGCGCGCCGCCGAAGAATCGCTCGAGAGGGCGGCGTCAACGCGCCAGGAGGCGGAGCAACGCGAGGCGGCCGTCCGATTGGCGTACAAGGAGATCGGTGACAGGCAGCAAGCGCAGAGCGAGCGCGTGCGAAAGCAGGACCCGAACAGAGCCGACCAGATCGAGCGGCTCGGCATGGGCATCAGCGGCAGGGGGTGAGTGCGAATTAGGTGTTTTCCAGGAACAGATAAACTAATCCAGTCAATGACCTAATATAACTTTCTGTGTTTCTATATGAAGATTTTCACTTGAATATATATAACACTTCTTTTAAATGATTTTCAAAAACCGTTTCATAAGAACTTCAAGATTTCTAAGGTGGGATTCCATTGCTCCTCCCCAAGCCAGAATCCCATAATTCAATTGGAACTGTATTAATGGAAAATAAAGAATGTTAACGATTTTAAACCTCATAAATGTTTTGAGATACTTGAATTTTGATGAATAACTTCGTAATTTGCTCAAAAGGAACGGTATGTGTTTGTCCTATTTCAGATGTCTGTCAATCGTAACCCCCTAAGTACTTAATACTATCAGTTTTTTCGATGGTAGTATTATCATGTAGTATTAGAGGCCCTAAGTCTGATAGGGAAATATTAGAAAATGATAATGGGATACCTATATTTTGTATTTTCAAAATTTACTGTAAGTTAAAATCAAATATATTATTATTATATATTATTCATTTCGGTTGTAATTCATTTCGGTTTTTTCCCCATATACATTCGAAAACTTTATTCTGCAGTCTTTTTATTGGTTTTGAAGTTCTTCATGGAGTAGAACCCCATGAAATCAAGATGGTAATAAAGGAGAGAGAAGTTAATATTTTTCAAGCAGATGAATGAAATATACAACCTAATTTTGTAAAAAGTGCTTTCTGGTGAAATTATTTTTGTTTGTATATTGTCTATATGTTCCTTCCAATTCAAAGTTTCATCTATATATAGATCGAGTATGCATTTATCATTCTGTCCTTCACACTATCTCTTCTATGTGCATAAACATTCTTCATCTTATGTATGGCCAGTCCATCAGTTGTAACGCCAATGGGTAGAATATTTCCAATATTTTCGTTTTTTTCTCTTGTTTCCAGCGGTATCAGTCATTCCGCTCTGAGCGACATGCAAACCATCGAGCAGGAGAACGTTCAGTCATCTTCGAGCACTCTCTCCTCGCTAGGAAAACTCCGACTCTCGGACAATAACGACACCTTCTTCGACGACTATTCGTTCGACAGCCCGTGGAGCATGAACAGGAACGTCAAAATCACGTTCGACGCGAAGCCGAAATCCAGCAGCAACGGCAGCTCGACGGACAGTTGGGTCGTGGTGGACGACCCGCCCGAGAAGCCGAGAAGCGATAATTCCAACGGTGAGTCGACAATAATAATGACAATGTTGCGAACGCGATGTTGCAAACATTTCTGTATGTCTAAGGCTTTGGAGGAAATTTGGCAACAACGCCTGAGGCGAGTTCCAACTCGATATCACAAGAACGGTTTTGCCAAATGCACTGAATTTCTGCAGGTCTGAGACTGTTGGGGAAATTTGGAAACGTCGCCTGAGGCGAGTTCCTGCTCAATATCACAAGAGCGGTTTTGCCAAATACACTGAATTTCTGCAGGTCTGAGACTTGGGAAAATTTGACAACGTCGCCTGAGGCCAGCTCAATATCACAAGAATGGTTTTGCCAAATACACTGAATTTCTGCAGGTCTGAGACTCTTGGGGAAATTTGGCAACTTCGCCTGAGGCAAGTTCCAGCTCAATATCACAAGAACGGTTTTGCCGAGTGCACTGAATTTCTGCAGGTCTGAGACTCTTGGGGAAATTTGGCAACGTCGCCTGAGGCGAGTTCCTGCTCAATATCACAAGAACGGTTTTGCCAAATACACTGAATTTCTGCAGGTCTGAGACTCTTGGGAAAATTTGACAACGTCGCTTGAGGCTAGTTCCAGCTCAATATCACAAGAACGGTTTTGCCAAATACACTGAATTTCTGCAGGTCTGAGACTCTTGGGGAAATTTGGCAACTTCGCCTGAGGGAAGTTCCAGCTCAATATCACAAGAACGGTTTTGCCAAGTGCACTGAATTTCTGCAGGTCTGAGACTCTTGGGGAAATTTGGCAACTTCGCCTGAGGCAAGTTCCAGCTCAATATCACAAGAACGGTTTTGCCGAGTGCACTGAATTTCTGCAGGTCTGAGACTCTTGGGGAAATTTGGCAACATCGCATGGAGTTTCAACCCAATATCACAAGAACGGAGCTCAGCTGAACTCCGTAAAATCTAATTGTTAAGTAGAAACGCCGGGTCGAATACAAAGGTGAAACTCTCGAACCTGTATCATTACAAGGATGCAGTTCGTTCAGTCTATACAAGTCAAGAGATGAGTTTTTCGTCCAGTCAAAAAAATATGATTATAATTCGTAGTCACGATTTGAGAACCACACATTTCAAACACGATATTAGAAAAATCGTTTTAATTTACTACAATCAAAATTCAGTGTGTCCTGAAACTTTAGAAGCAAATTTTTCCAGCTTTTCACCTTTCAAAACAAATATGAAACATAATAAAAAGTATGAATCAACTAGTTTTTTTTTCAAATAATATTTTTCTTCGTCCATTTCAAGTATTTGTATGTGAAGAAACGTATTATCCTCAGACAGAATATATATATATATATATATATATATATATATCCAAGTTCTGGGAAAATTTAAATTCGTATGTCTGTACCTGCATATGAGCAAATTTATTGATTTGGAAATTATAATAAAGTAGATTTAACTACCGAGTACTGGGCACACACAAAAAAGTAACAATTGTTTTTTTTTTTATTTTGAATTAGATATACTTCAGTTTTTTTCACTTCCCGATTTCAGGAAATTTAATTTACCGCAAGGTTCGTATATCGGACCATCAATCTACGGTTCCTCGTACCAGAAGACTGGAGATAATGCTTATGCTTGGAATAAAGTGAACCGTGAAATAAGATTGGAGGACCCCACACCTGACACCATTTTCGGAAGCTTATTTGAGCAAGAACTAATGCTAAAGGAATTCATATTATTCTTGGTTCGAACAATAACAATCAAATCAAAGTAAAAAATCAGTGCACTCCCTATTTTTTCCGAAACTCCGAAAACAAAAACCCTACTAAAGCAGTCTGTAATGGTTTTTTATTTTTACTCGAAAAAACAGTCTTCTATTTATCACTAAGCACTAACTCACTAGTTGTCGCTAAATGACAGTAACAAAGGCCCCAACGCTGACCCTTGAGGTGCACCGTTCCCGTTTCAAACCTCTTTATTTTTAATCGCATTTTTTTCCTTTTCGCAGATAGGGAAAGAAAAAAAGCCAAAGACTCCGTCAGCCTAGCCGAATCGTCTTCGAATACTGACGAGGCGCAGAAAAAATTCGGCAACGCCAAGTCCATTTCGTCGGACCAGTATTTCTTGCGCGAGACCAACAGGACGGGTAAGTGATGACAGCTTTCGAACTCGATATTGTCGTTGGGATCGTACGTCGAAACGTGAGGTTCCGTCTTTCCATAGGCTGATGTCGAACTTCGATAAAATATCAAAGGTGATGAGCTCAGCGAAATATTGGAGAAACAAGGAGAGGACGACATGCTTTGTGAAAAAATTGAAAAATGAAATGCTGAGTCGGAGAGTTAGAGACTGGGTGAGAGAGTGAAGGGTAAACGAGAGATTGGGACACTGTGTGAATGAAAGAGAGTTTGAATGGAATAATGAAAATAACAATGAGTTAGGCTTTGAATAGTATGTTACATACCGAGATGGAAAGTGATTCATTCCTGTCGTGAGATCAGTTAGTTAACCGAGACGCAAAACGTCGAGGTTAGCTATGATTTCGAGACAGGAATGAAACTTCCTACCGAGGTATACTTTTATTTACAACCATCATATTTCGATTAAAATTAATAAATCTCCGTTTCGTTCTGGACATATCTAAAATATTACATTTAACGACAAATTACCAAGAACGCCGTTTTCTCAGAATAATCAAGTAGATATATTGTTACCGTGACTACGGGGTATACAATTGTCACCAATATAAATAAATGTCAGATAAAGTCTAGAATAGAAAAAATGAGGGCGGGAAGTAGAGGTGTGTAATGTGACACTTCCAAACCTTCAATGACGTTAGTAATGACAGCATTACATAAATTAAATTTCTACGTTTACTTATGTGTATATATTTATATCCGGGAAAAAAGAACTCACTTTTTTCCCGGAGAAAAAAGTTATTTAATACAAAGTGAAATTTTTTATCTGTCATCAGAAATGAAATGTCAAACTTTTTTCCGTCACGAAAAATATATATTTTCAATTTCTACTTAGGTAAATAACATTAGCCACAATGAGAATAGTGACATTGGTTGGATACTTCATGAAGTTATTTGTTTGTATCTTGCCAATAAGCATTTTTTGATCATTGTATGGAATTATTTCGTTTGATTGTGAATGAAATAGTATAAAAACCGCGGCAAAAAATGAAATTTCTCTCTCTAGAACTAGCAGTTTTTTTCTATCGAGAATAATACATTTTTTTCTACGGCTTTAGCACTTAAGAAGCGTGCCTGTCATATGTATCATTTCATTAACTTCCCAAAAAATACAGTATGTTCATAACATATCAAGTTTTTACGTTTGCAACTCGCCACATATCAGGTTTGGGAACGCCTTGTATTTTTGTAATTGATGGGATTGATCTGTTTTAGTTTATACCATCTTTTTAGTTATTACCACACAGTAAATCATGTCTTCTATGGAACGTCAATTTTCAAGCAATGGCAGCTCTATTCACTTGTTCAATTATACTGAGTGTAAATTTTGAATGACATTGAATTTAAATTTATTTCTGCGTTTTATGAATATACTTTAGTTTCTCGTTTTTGATCGGATCGATTTTTGATCGTTTTGTCCTTTATCGATTTTCAGTTACGCCTCACGTTGGATCGACTTACACGATGCCCGCCTACGACCTGGAAGACGTGAAGGAGAGCGTCGTACACGGCGTCACGAAAGTGGCCGACAGAATAGGATCGATCGCCGAGGGCGTCATGTCTTCGATATCGGTGAGAAATCCGACATTGTTCTCTACATTGAGGTTATGATATTCCGACACGTTCGAAAACCCTGTAGAGCAAGAGCCCGCGTCCGCCAGACCTTCGTTATTTTATAAAAGCTGAAAGTTTCTCTGCGTATTCCCCTAACACAGGTGAGAACGATCAGCGACTATGAAGTTTGGATGATAGTTACTTCTTCAGATACCAGGTAGCAAAGGCGTATAATATAGTACCTCACTTTCGTCAAAGTATAAAGCTCAGCTTTTTCATATCTTCTTCGGAATGATATTAGAAATCACATCATCCATTGCCAGACACTTACTCTGGTTCCAACCCCCTGCCAGACACCCCTCAACTTCATTAAATCATAATAATTATACTTACGTTTGACAGTATTTGAAGGGTTTTTGTGACGCCATCTTGCCTATAATGTCGATATTTCTGTTTACATGTCAATGTAAGAGAAATTTATCTTTTCTGAAGGGTAAAGTAGGTGCAGATATCTATTTGTCAGTTTGATAAAATGGTTTGACTGAAATATTGGCAGAAAGATGATGAAGCTTCACAGGAGTGTTAACAATAGAAGTTTATATGAAAAATAATAGTTCAATCCTGAAAGTACTTAGAAAAATATAAATGATCTAAGATATTGATGAAATTATTTCACATCTGTTGCTGAATTGCTTGCCATCTTTTGACGTTATGTATAAGTAATCAAGAAAATGTGCGCTTGAAGCTACGACATTCGTAAGAAATATATAAGAAAACACATGACTTGGATAAAAATCTTTGCTGTCTGTTTCCTGGCCAAGCAACCAAGATCCAAACTCCACAGTCGCTGATTGTTTTCACCTTTGTTGGGGACACGCGCAGATGGACTTTCAGCTTTTATAAAATAACGTAAGTCTGGCGATCGCTGGCTCTTAGGCTACTGGTGTCGCAGTTCAAGCAATATTGGTCGAACTTTTATGGCGACACCAATACCATTGTTTATAGATATATTATAATCAGTCGATGCCTGTGGAAAAACGATTTGAAGCGTTTTTGTCACGCCATCTACAGTATAATGTTGATATTTCCGTTGACTTGACATTCCACAAGTTTCGTACTCTGAAAGGAAAAAATTGGTGCAGAGATGTGTCTGTCAGTGTGACTGAAATGTTGAAAGAAAGAAAATGAAGCCTCAAAATAGATAGAAGATAGAAGTTTATGTAGGAAATGAAAGTTAAGGCATCAACATAATCTTCAAAACATGAATGATCTACATCGAAAAAAAGCGACTTCTGTTTCCGAATTGATTGCCATTTGTTGGTGTCTTACGAGGTCCGTAAGAAAAACGAAAGAAGAGGCATGATTTAGAAACGAAATCACTACTGCCATCTACCCATAGTATCTACAACCTTCAAATGATGTTTCCATATAATTGACTGACTATATCTCTATAAACAATGGTGATAGCATTGTTTATAGAGATATAGTTATCCAATCATACGGAAATATTATTTGAAGGGGGCGGATACTAAGGATAATAAGTGATATCATTTGAAGTTGTCTTTTCTTACCATGTTCTTATGAACGTTGTATCTTGAGTCACACACACATTGTCTTGATTTCTTATACATAATGTCAAAAGATGGCAATCAATTCAGAATTAAATGTGGATTTCTTTGTAATAGGGAAGCCCAAGCGGGGATTTCGGGATTTACTCAAGCGCGGCAGATTAATTTGATGAAATCTAATTTTATATTAATCAGAAATTCAGAAATTCATAATCACCAACATAACTTGTTCCACCTTGATTCTGCAAACTCTGTAATTGGACGGAAAAGGTTCACTCATGAAGCACTTTCAGAATTCAATGAAATACCCGAAGATATAAAAGATTGTAGAAATATCAATGAATTTAAAATCAAAATAAAAAAATATTTTCTTCAAATGAGAAAATAAAATTCGATGGATTCTTTCTTTGTTTCTATATTTTGTTTTATTTTTCTGTTTGTTGTTTCTTTGTTATTCTGAAAAAAATTATTCAATGAAATATCTAATATAAAGTTCATGATCAGTCTCATACCAGTTTGAAACTGTTTGATTGTTCATGATATTCCTTTATAGAAACTTAGTTATAATTTAAACATACCCTATTATGATTTTATAATTGTTATTGGAAAAAAATTGTAACATTTTTACCTAAAAATAATATTTAAGAAAAGGGTATATATACATTTTTTACCTATGTAGCATTGAATGAATTACGAATAAATCCATCATAATATACAGGGGGATACCTTGTACCCGCCTAAGTACTTCCACCATATATGAGCCCTATATATATGGCCGCGCTTCAAGGGTAAAGGATCAGATAAGCGAAAAAAAAATCATCTGAAATTCTCGAGCGCGTCAGATTAAGGTAGGGTGAGTTAGTTACATCTTGAAACGTGTATATTCCACTAATCTGACAATTCGAGAGTGACCTAAAGGAGGAGGAGGGCTACAAAGTTGTTAAAAAAAAACCTCATCTCGACATTTTTGATCGTGGCTAAATTTATTTCTATTCTGAAGAGAATAATTCAAAAATTGCAATAAATAGATAATCTGACGATTTCCACAAGCCGAAATAATGAATATTCATCGATAAAGTTCAATGCGTGCAGCTACGTGGTGCCTATATTCCCCCCTCCAAGTTTCTATTTCTCTCTCACTCTTTCTCTATCTATTGCTCTCTCACTCTGTCCCCACTCTGGGTTCTGTTGCCATGATGCCGTGACAGTTGATCACACAGACTCGTTGGTGGCATGATATTGTTCACAACGAATATCCAACGTTTTAAAATTTTGAAAATGTAATTAATAATAATTATTTTCTTATAAATACAAGTATTCTATTAGAAAAACATACACTTTTTTATTTGCATGCTTTTTCCTGAGCTTTTCCATTAATTAAGTTCAATGATTAAAAAAAAATTCAAATTGAAAGAATAGGCGAATCCCTCCAGATAATCGTCTGATTATGAGACTGCAACGTCTAAGGCGTAAAGATAAACCATATAAATCTTAATCTGACGCGCTTGTGTATTTTAAAATGACGATTTTTTTTTCACATTCTAATAACGGCCGCGAGTCTGTGTCACATCCAAACCGTCAGATTATTATATAAGAACTTTGTTTAGGGTCACTCAACATCCCCTCAGAAAATCTAACGCGCTCGGGTTTTTTTCATTTCAACCTTTACGTACGACCACCTCATCATGGAAACAATAAGATGAACATTCGTACATTTTTGAAAATATGTAGGACATAGATGATATCAATATCTGACGCGCTCGAGAATATCCATGCAATAGTTTTTTTACATTTTTGAAAATCTACAGCCGCTCCCCCCACCGATGAAAAGGTATAAATTACATAACATTTTTTCTTTTCATCAGAAAAAGATGACAGATGGCTGTCTGTATTCACGGATACAGGCTGCCACGCTGAATCTCGCCCAATGTTTTGATCACTCATACATGATTGTTTAATATTAATAAAGACCTTTATTATTATTATCATCTAAGCTTCGCAACCCAATAGGTCCCTTTGACGCTCGAGTAAATCTCGATTTAGCATCGTGGAATCCCCTACTATGAAAGAATTTTTTTATCTTGCTTGAAGAAGCTATTGTAATAGCGAAACACGTGTCGCGGTTTTGTAAACCCATTGTGAGTGAAAATCATACAGGAAACTGTAATATATTTTTTGTTAATATGGATTTTCATCAAGTATCGGCCAGTTCAATTCAATTTATGAAAGAATTATGGACATCATAGTGAAGATGCCATAACAGAAACGATTGAAATCTCTCCAAAAGAGGCATTGACAAACTATTCTATCTGTAAACAATGGTGATACCTAATGGAAATTCACTTGAAAAATTTCATCTCAGAAAAGTCGGTTAGATATCGATTCTTTAATCTCAATCTTTATATTCCAGGATAGGATGGGTTTCTAGCATTTAGTGCCTTTGGAAGACGACTTGGAGGCATTGACGCACCTGCACACGTCTTGAACACCCGTCGTCTAATCAAAAACGGCTTCCGTCAGCTTTCTTCAGTGGACTCGCCTCGGTTTCAACAGGAACGTTCATTAAAACCGATCCTCCGGACGACCAGGTCTACATCTCGTTATTTTACCTAAGGAGCAAATATATTTGGATATACGGTGTATATTGTTGTAGTAGAGGCATGTCCGAGAATCGTTTCGGAGTTTCCTTCGGGTAGGAAATTTATACACGAAGATCGGGACCGGCCCCGAACGGGAACCTTGAGGCACTCCGAAAAAATTTCGGACGCGCCTCGTCACTCGTCTGCGAGCCATTTCGGAATCTGATCCGAAGATTTTCAAGCTCAGGAACCGGTTCCGTCGTGGCTGACGTCAGTCTCAATGCCAGTAGTTGTTGATGTAAATATTTTAAACTTGGAACGTTTCGCGTTTCGTCGGTCGATTTTAGTTCTCTGGGAGGTCAGGGTGGACTGTTTTTTTTTAATTGGAGTGCAATTTCGAAATGTCTTTGGTGATACCATCTGATTGAAATGAATCAGGATATAGTGAAGATTGGATCTTCACCGAGGCAGATGGATATATTCAACTCTGTTGGTTCTTTTCAGCAGATAGTGATCCTCACACCTCTGACATTTACGTTATTATTATTTTTTTTTTATAGTATTTATATATTGATAATCTATTGTAAATTCAACTATAGTCCAGTCTATGACCATTTTCCCGTGTATTTATCCCATACAGCACCGATTCGCATAAAAATTTGGATTCGGGATCTACATACACTCTTTTTCGAAATCTACCCTGTGCCGAGGGTTGCTTTCTTCCTGGGGGTGGATGCCACCCCTTCTTGGGGCTGAAAAATTTTTTATTGGAAATAAGTGCGGAAGTCAATAGATTGACTAATTCTAAGCACTTTTTGTTCAATGAAGTTTTTTCTGAAAAGCAATACTTTTCGACTCATTCGCGAGTGAAATTGTCGGTTTTCAGGCAAAAAAAAACACGTTTTCAGATCCTTTTTCGCGAATAACTGGAAAATAAGGCATCTAATCGAAAAACCTGCAGAGGGCAAAATTATAGCTTTCGAAAAAACAAAGGCGATTGTTTATTTGTGATGTATGCAAACCACTATAAACTGAATAATTGCTTGTTGAAAGTTGATTGGTATTTTCAAACGCCAAAATGGAAAGTTTCTACGTACAATAACCAAAAAACAATGCATTTTTCGGGAAAAACTAATTCGATCTTTTTTAAAGTCCTTCAAAAATCCTTCATTTTTGTTATTTATAATAGTTTCTGGTATCAAAACTGACCGAGGTATGAAGGAAATGATGTTGAATCCTATTTTTTCCTTGAAAAAAAGTTGTGAATCACTCATCCTCTCTTTCCCCCTCTTTGGAAAAAATCGTTGCCTAGTGGAACTATATGTATATATATACATATACTTCCACTAGGCCTAAAATATAGTTACTATGTGTATTCTTCAATATACTAATGTACACACTCCAATTTCTACAAAAATTGTTTTTGGTTTTTTCCCATAACTCGCTTAGTCTTCAAGCAATCAAATCCACCAAAGGAGTAT
The DNA here is from genome assembly GCA_032362365.1 of Zygogramma bicolorata. Lineage (NCBI taxonomy): Eukaryota > Metazoa > Arthropoda > Insecta > Coleoptera > Chrysomelidae > Zygogramma > Zygogramma bicolorata. Next base: position 539,184 of record JAVJAQ010000928.1, read on the forward strand.
TTTGTAGCTTTTTTCATGAGCTATAAGCTCATTCACATTATATTTTTGAAAAGGTTCATGCTGAAAGGGCTCAAAAAAGGTACTTTGCGCGAACCCTCTTAATATTTAACTGGCCATATCTTACTCTATTTTCATCCTGCAGAAAAAATGAAACACCGAAATTCTCAGAGAAGAATAGCCTCCAATTTTGTACTCTAGAAAATTTTGCATGGGATCAATAGTTTTAGAGTTATTTCGAAGAAATTGTGATTTTTCGCTGAATTACGTATTAGATTTTTTCTCTTCAATCTCAATTTTTTCCAAAACTACGTACTTTCGATTGATGAAAAACTCAGAACTCATCGAAAGAACATGAATGAAGTGAATTATGGAGTAACAACAATTTTTTTCAAAGGGGGAGAAGAGAGGATGAGTTATTCACAATTTGTTTCCAAAGAAAAAATAGGATTCAACATTATTTCCTTCATACCTCGGTGAGTTTTGATGCTAGAAACTTTTATAAATGACGAAAATGAAGGATTTTCGAAGGACTTCAGAAAAGGTCCAATGAGTTTTTCTCGAAAAATGCATTGGTTTTTGGTTATTGTACGTAGAAACTTTTCATTTTGTCGTTTGAAAATACCAATCAACTTTCAACAAGCAATTATTCAGTTTGTAGTGGGTTTGCATACATCACAAATAAACAATCGCCTTCGTTTCTTCAAAAGCTTTGATTTTGCTCCCCGCAGGTTTTTCGATTAGATGCATATTTTCCAGTTATTCGCGAAAAAGGACCTGAAAACGTGTTTTTTTTTGCCTGAAAACCGACAATTTCACTCGCGAATAAGTCGAAAAGTATTGCTTTTCAGAAAAAACTTCATTGAACAAAAAGTGCTTATAATTAGTCAATCTATTGATTTCCGCACTTATTTCCAAAAAAAAAAAAATTTCATCCCAAGAAGGGGTGGCATCTACCCCCAGGGAGAAAGCAACCCTCGGCACGGGGTAGATTTTGGAAAAGAGGGTAAGTAGAACCTATATCTAAATTTTCATACGAATCGGTGCTGTATGGGATAAATACACAGTTTACACTTTTTTTACCGTCATAGACTGGAGTACTATGTATTGTGAATATTAGGATTTTCCTATTCAAATAAATTACTCACTTACTTACTTACTATTGAATCTGTCAAAAAAATTGGTCAAAAAGTAATGAAGAAATTACGATTTCGTTGATCAACTACCTCTTATTTCTTTATAATACTTACATTCACTCGTTTCTTTTTATTTTATTCTCGTCAATGGACCGAATTTAGTTTGATTCGCTTGCAGTGTTGATTATACTTGCCAAACTATAAGTAAAAACTGACAGTTGACATTCTGGAGCTGACATTTGACGTATGACAGTTCCTAACCGTGATTCAATATAATTTTGCAACCGATTCGCTCAAAATACGGTCCTTGAAATAACTGGAATCGGCCTCGAAACGCGAGACGTTCCACTTTCTGTATAAAGAAACGGCGATTCCTATTGTCTTTTTTTTCAATGTGCCCCTACATATCTATGTGATACCATAATCGTAGTTGTCCTCGACTCTGTGAAAGCTTTCCAACTGTGTAGGAGGCCACTCGTTCAGGGCGTTCTTACAGTTCCGAAAGGCAGGACCGAAAATCGACATTAACCTCACTTTTGGATTCGTCTTATCGAAAATCTCTATTGAAAGCTTTCTAGTTCATTGTTATTTCGTCTCATGGTGAAATTGTACGAAAAAGGTTCAGGATGTGACGTCAAGCGTTATCATCAGTAGGTTTCATTTTTTTTATTAATCGTAGTGATCCATAAAGTTATTTTTAGGAACTTTGTGGTACTAGAGTTAAAAAAAAGCGTTTTGATTGAAACATGTTATTTACTTCATTTATACGTATTTTTATATACAATTGATTCAAGTATAATTTTTCTTCTATGGAAATTTTGTAGTCGACTATGGCCATTGTTTATAGAGAAGTGTGATATGGGGAACTACCGATAGATGGCATTAGAGAAATCGGAGTCGTGAATTCTGTCACTTTTTTTTGGCGGATGTCTTAGCTTGGCCAAATGAGGCTTGGAGCTTGGCAAAAGCCAATATACCAAAGAGAGAGAGAGAGAGAGGTGAAGTCGTAACTTTATTCGAGAATTTATACAAGATATCAAAATATGGCAACCAATTCAAAAGCGATAGTGGATAGATTGAACTCCCATTTAAGGTACAAACTTCTATTGCCAACACTATCTCGGAGTTTTATTACCTTACTATGAATTATTTCGAACTAATGTGCCAAAATCTGTACATATTTTGCTCCTCAGAGAAGGGAATTACTTTGGTTTGCCAAGTAAACGAAAATATTGAAGCTGATGAATACTTAATGAAAATCCAAATTGAAAAACAATATCTAAGAAGAAAGAATCATTATTATTTGAATAATATTCATTGGAATGAGCATAATCCCATTTCAAGTTGTTTTAGATCGATATAATGTCAAGAATCTTGAAGAATACTAAATCAATTTAGTTTTTCGAAATTTTTGTAGAAATGTGATGTCTGTCAAACAGAACAAGTACAGGTACATGAAAGCTTCTTATATAGTTTACCTAAAAATCAAAATATTACAAAGGATATTAAATGAAAGTTTTGAATGTGATTTCGTATACTTCAAATCATTATTATATGTGCAATTTCTATTTTTACATAAAGTTACTCATTCTGTTTGTGAGAATATTAATGAACCAATAATAATTTTTGCTTTAATGAAGTGTAAAAAACGCTACCCTTACTTTGCTGTGCCATAGCTTCCTTTGCACTTTTCTGCCCAAGGGAGCTATTGTATAGCGAAACACGTGTGGCGGTTTTGTAAACCAGTATGGGGAAAATCTGACACGAAACTATAATTCTTTCAATGGGAAACGCTATTATATTGTAGTTGGCTCTACGCATTTCTCTATAAACAATGCTGGGTTAGGAATAATTTTCCTAATCCTAATTGGTTACTACGAAACGTGTCACGATCTGTACCTTGTTTTACAAATTCAATGTGAACAAAAACGCTCATCATGTTTTTTTTTTCTCTGCAAATGTTTATTGCCACGTTTCAAGCGTTTCTTTTTTTTTACTTTTCATTGTTATTGATGAAGTGGTAGAGATTGAACGACAGATGACAATGGTGAGTAAAATGTTGAGGTTGTTGGTGACAAAATTGATTATGATGAATTAAACTTGTTGATTGTTGGTCCTGTTATTGGGAGAAGTGAGGATGGCCGAAAACTATACATATAGGATAGGTTATATATTGGATATTTAGACAATTTTTCTGTCATGTGAAATATAAATATTTTCTTTTGTACTGAGATCTTTCATTGAAAAAACACAGTGCGGACCATTCTGCTGTTGGAAAAATGATATTCTCAATAGTCGAAAGTAACGCCTACTTGTCATCACGAAAGCAGATGAAATAGGATACCACATATAACAAAATCATTTCAATATGGTGGATTCGTGCCAGAGTTATTTCAACTGTAATTTTCACTAAGAAAATTTTGTTATTTTATGCAGCACTTTCTTGAGAAATAAAGCTTGCACATTCATCATGAATGTGATGGAAAAAGAAAGGATACTTGAAAATGAGCTTTTTTGTGGTCCTTTGAGTTTTAATTTCATTGGTTCCTCGACAAGAATAGAGGAATGAGGGGATGCGGCCAAATGACCAATATTGGAGATTTTTATCATGAAATTCCAGGTATCCAGATGTAATTTACTGAAATTTTTTCCTGCTTCTCAAGTAAAGAGGCACCTGCTGACAAAGGGTCGGAAGTACAAAGAGGTTTGAAAACTGTTCAAGTTTTGGAAATAATATAAAAAGTGATGACAGAAAATGTTTCTCATTCAAGTAGAAATTTAGCGAAAGATCTTGCAATCATGGGGCGGCGTCTATCGGCTAGTAGACAAACTAACTTCAAATGCAATGTTGCTACTCAAAAAAATTTGAATGAGCGCCATCTACCTCACAAGACCAGTAGTAATTGACAAAACCAAAACTTTCTCCATTGAACGGCAGATGGCGCTAATTTATAATTTCTTGAGTAGCAACATTGAATTTGCTGGTAGTTCGTCTACTAGCCGATAGATGAGGCTTTGTTTCAAATCAAAATCAGCCCATCTGCGAAGATGAAAGTAAATTATATATGCAAGAAATCACTGTGCTCGCTTTCAAAATATATCATTATTGTTTGCCATAACCTTGAAACTTACGTGAGCTGACACCTACCACCAAACTAATAGAAGCGATCAGCTATTGTATCATTGCCATGTTCAAAGAAAAAATTTTAAAGAATCCTGTTATTATTCTTACCAGGTGACGGATTTTAGAGATTAGCCAAATTTCAGATTTGCATTATTTTATTATCTACATTTTTACTATACAAGTGTTGATGGCATAAGCTAGAGCAAAGTGGAACTGAGAAAATCAATTTTTTCATTCATATTTCTATTAGAATAATTTATCGACTGCAACGAAATGCGGTTTTAATCTTGAATCAGTAGAAAATATGACAAAGGCGAAAATTTTTCCGAAGGTATAGACATTGATTGGAATGAAATGTAAATAAATTCCTACATTATCTTTTTTAACTAGCCCTAAACAATCATTGCCACCGAAGAGTAGAAAAATGAATTCAACAAACTTGACAAGTGAAAAAAAACAGGACCTCATGCCTCTTTCAAGGCTCTTTTGTGGACTTGAATAATCAAATTCAAACTCGATAATAGTCACAAACAAATATTCCAAAATATTACAATATAACTCAATGGATCAATGTACAAGCAATACTGAATACAGACCTTTTTTTTCGTTTGCAATTTGAATCTAATTTATAAAAGCGTCAATTCAGCTTCAGTTTCTCATATAATGAAAAGCCCACAAGCTATTTATTGTGAAAGTAAAATTTTGGCAGTAAATCGATATTACATGAAGGTGTAGCTATTTATAATCACCTACCAACAACGATAAAAATATCAGTACCATACAAAAATTAAAAATGAAATTGGAGGGAATTTTCCCAACGAAATATGAATATTACCCTCAACAGACTTTTTCGAGTCGGTTTCTATATTTATTTTTTACTATCTGTGTTACTATATGTATTATCGTTATATTATTTATTTTAATTCCATTCCCTAACATAAACATTACCATTAATTCTTGGTAGAAATAAAAGAATAGTTCGCGTAAAAAAAAACAACATTTTGCATGATATGATGAATTGTGATAAGTATCAGAACTGAATATAAGTGAGCCGAATCCACATACAATTCTAACATGTATAACTTAACAACAGAACAACTCTTCACTTGAAAAGGAGATGGCTGTTGTACAAAAATGAGTGAAAAATCTGTTTTTGAGTATTTTCTCAGAGTGTTTGAAAAATAGTTTCGCGTTGGTTAGTCAAGTTCGAAAAATGTGCGAAACTTGAAAATTTGTTAAATTCATAATCGTTCATTGCGTAATCACACGTATAAGTATAAATTCCTAGTTTTGTCCTAGTTGTGTCCATGGACACGTTTACGACTGAGTAAGGCTGGATTCAGACAGATCCGAAATTCGATCGTACGACGATCAGATAGCTTTCTGATTGGTTTAAATATGAATTTAAACCAATCAGAAAGCTATCTGATCGTCGTACGATCGGATTTCGTATCTGTCTGAATTCAGCCTAAGCCACAAGCGTTATTATCAAATGGTTGATAAAATACGCATATAAATTTGATAAAAATCCATGATAACGTCATTAATAACTTATTAATTCATTGTGTGAAGCCCTGTAATGTTCAAAGAACACCGCGTGAATCAAAGAAGAGGAGAAACGAATTAACGTTAAGTTTTTGAAGTTTGTGAACCTCAGAAAAAAACTCCATCGGCAAGGAATTCCAAAGTTCAACTGTTCTATTGAAAGAAAATTCCTGAACAAGAGAGGTTCGACAGGTCTCCAAGTTCACAACATAGGGGTGGGAATTCTGCATTCGTCGGGTCATCCTTGTTGATACTGTATCAACGTATCAACGACATTTCAGAAAAGCACCGACCGTGAGATTATCTATAGAAGAGAGACATGTCTTCGATCTTTGTAGGATGCTCCAACGAAGTGAGCGAGTCTGTGAGACTCACATAAGAACTATATTCCAAAACAGGCCGTATCTGTGCCTTGTAGATCGTTGGAAGCTGACGAAAAGTATTTTTTAGTACAAAATAGAAATCCTAGCTTCTAGAATGCACCTATAGCGACTGATATCGCAAGGTTTTTATGAGAGATTATTACTGATCGTAATTCCTAGCATCGAGATACTTGACTTTGTTGGAATAGTTATTAGACAGTTCACAAAACCGCTGCATGTGTTTCACTATATAATGGCTTCTTCAGATGTGTTGTGGTTCTACCACGATAGAACAGTGTGCTTCCATATAAATATATAAATACATATTTTGCGATTACTATAACGAACCTGGAAAAAGCTAATCACAAAAAACATCTGGGTCCCAATGCTAAACTGACCCTAGTTACTCCTATATTTTGTCATAAGGAAGCAAGTTGAACAAAGGAGAATCATTGAAAACCATTTGGTCATTCAGAAAATGCCCCGACTTTTATTGATTTCTTCTCATGATGCTACATCATAGTCATGATTAAACTTTTATATCTTTCAGTCGAAAGAAAATTTGCAAATGCTGGACTTGTCTCTTCAGTAAAAAACTACCTCCATGTTCTTTAATTCTTAAGGTAAAAGATCTCCCTGCTTGACCATAACATAGAACGCCTTAAAAATCTATTGTATAGTGAAACACGTACAGCAGTTTTGTAAATTGCCTAGTGAAACTCACACAAAGTGTTTTTATCATCTGTTTGCTTATTGCCTAAACTTCATTCACATGACCCAATGAATTGTTGATTAATGAATTATGTCAGCAATCTCCACTTCAATAATATAAGCGAGTGGATTGAAATCTTTTTTTCATCACAGGAAATTAGTTTCGGGCAGCAACGACGCATCTTGGCCGTTGCGAGGGCTATAATCTCTTTCGTATTTTCCCGATTCCATCTTCAGGAACAGGACTATGCTGAGTAGGATGCCGATGACGTGTACCAGGCCAATCCCCAAAGCTACCGAGCAAATCAGAAATAGGTTGCCCTGGAGTTTCTGGATGATCATCTGCGTGCAACCCTGGAATCGAGAATAATATATTTGTTATAATTATAACATATTTTATTTTTATTTATTTCAACTGACAGCTTTCTAACAGAATGGGGTTCTGGTATGGGGAAGTTGAAATACTAACAATGCTAACTGAAAAACCTAATAATTTATTAACAATTTGTCAATATCATTATCCTGTTTATTTTTCAGTTTTTTCGAAAAAATTTGTATGGATTTGAAATATTTCATTTCATGAATGCTCCTATTGAGCTTGAAATAGGATTGTTCCTACCCTTATTGGTGTGAATGACGTTTAGATGAATATTTCCCTCATATATAAAATGTCCCATAAGAGCAATGAATTATCGAAAACTTACAGCGGTAATTGCACTGTATCAAACAACACAAATAAATGTCAGATAGACTTCAAAAATAGAAAAACATTTCGCGTTTAGATGAGTACTCCATACAATCTATAGAGGAAAGTATAAATGAACAAAAAATAACAATTCCTTGAGAATTTCTTTATTCGTGAAATTATTCCAATGAATTACATTCGTGCATAAAAATGACCAGATAATTTTGCATTCGAGCGTGATATCTTATACAAATTGCATTCGATTATCTTCATATTTTGTAAAAGAGCCCTCGTCCTTCGAACTCGGGCACTTTCGCCAAAATATGAAAATAAACCATTTTAGATATCACGCTTTCTTGCACGCATCGGTTATTTTTATGCACTCGTGCAATAATAACCGATAATTATTGAAAGTTCTAGTATTATAATTGTGTACAGTAAAATTTTCAAAGAACAAAATATTACTCTACTGAAGTTATTTCGTGGATTTGTGTATATATTTGGCTCTTTCGAGTTTTGTCAAACAGTATCACTACTTTTATCATCTTGAAATTCACTCCGATGAATTTCAAGATGAATAAGCCTCTGAAGAAGCTAGCCACTCGAGCCAGCGAAACGTCAGGAAGAAATTCCAAAAAACGACGGCCTTCAAACCCGAATAAAAGTGTTGATACTGAAAACCTCGGCCGCGCAAGCCTTAACTATTTCATCAAACAGTTCAACTTCATGTTATTATTCATTTTATATAATTCCGACAATGGAGTCCCATGGTTTTTTATAAATTAATTTGCTTTGTTCATTAAACGATAAATTAAATTTTTTTGTTTTAGATTTCAAGAAGACCAAATTGTGATTAGGTACCAATATACATGAAAGAACATAAGAATTATATGATAGAATTTGTACATAGCTCTTCATTTGTGTACGTTCGTCCATGAACAAATCTTTTATAAATATTTAATTTTTTTATCTGAGTACGGGAATAAAATATTATCCCGATGATTTTTTTCGCAAACTACTCTTCACTCGTGTAGAAATATTCTATAAATGACATATTTGTTCGATACAAGTTTCGTATGCTTCGGACATAAATTGTGCAAGAAAAAATGATTTCTATATAGATAAAAGAAAGCCGTGTTAGTGGTATTTGTAACTCAAAAACGGCTGAACCGATTTAGTTGAATATTTCCCTCATATACAAAATGTCCCTTAAGAGCAATGCAATTATCGAAAACTTACAGCGGTAATTGCATTGTATCAAATCACCATATCAACACATTTGAAACCGTATCGCTAGACGTCAGTAAACAACACAAATGAGTGTCAGATAGACTTCAAAAATAGAAAATCATTTCGCGTTCAGGTGAGTACTCCATATAATCTATAGAGGAAAGTATAAATGAAATATTCCAATGAATTACATTCGTGCATAAAAATGACAAGATAATTTTGCATTCAAGCGTGATACAAATTGCATTCGTTAATTTCCATATTTTGTAAAAGAGCCCTCGTCCTTCGGACTCGGGCACTTTCGCCAAAATATGAAAATGAACTCTTGCAATTTTTAGATATCACGCTTTCTTGCAAAATTTATGGTAATTTTCATGCACTCGTGCAATTATAACCGAAAATGGGCGGGGAGGTAGCTTAGAACCAGGAGACGGACATAGGATACTTTTTATCCCGTTTATCCGTGTTTTCGGAAATTCCACCCCAAGGTCTAATCTACTTCGAATTTTGCATAAGCTTTCTGTAACAGAATAGACGTGTAGTATTAAAACTACTGGAGAAACTTTTTGGATGAGTTTTTATTAATTTGAAAACTCAAAAGTGACAACCTAACAATAATATCCCTGACAACCCCTTCGCACTTCGCACACATTCTATAGGGTGTCAAATGGAAAATGCTTTCAAGAGGAATGTTGTAGGGCACTACATTACTCCCCCTACCAACAAAAAAAAAATATCAGGTTTGAAAAACAACAGAAATTTGATGTGGAAAATTGTGAAGTTTTACACCAAAAAGGCCCTGTATCTCCGAAAATATAAGAGACCGCCGATTATTTCATTTACATTTATTGTAGAGGAAACCGAGTTACGTAAGTTCCACAAAAAAAAAATTCGAAAAAAAGGTGCTCATAGCGACCGAAGTATTACCGTAGGGGTAGAAAATTGTTTTAGGGGTTAATCAAGGCACAGCCTAAACAGCTTATCGTATAGATCTGAAACTTGGAGGGTGATGCTGTGTTCTTTGTATAATACTATGAAAGGGTTTTCCGAAATTCCACCCCCGAGATGGTGGAAACCGGTGTCAAAGTTTTTATAGAACGTACTTCAAACTACTCCAAATTTTGCAGAAATATCCTTCAACAAAATTGTTGGAGAACGTGTTTCGTGTTTTATTGAAATCCATTGTCTAACCGGGGTAAAAAAGGGGTATATAACATTTTCGGTTTCTTTCAAAAGCTCTTTTCGAGTGCGCCCAGAAGGCAAAGCTGTTAAACAATTCCAAAATAGAAAGTACAAACAATATAAAATTTCTAGGATTAATCATTGATCCAACCTTATCATGAACAAACAATATTCAAAATCTAAAAAAATATCACTAATTATTTTCATGCAGTAAAGCTTCTCTGTTACCGAAAATTATTTCAACTTGATTCATTCGCAACTACAGTATTTGATATCTGTTTGGGATACTGTATCAAAATCAGCAATGATATCATTGAAATCTCATCAAAACAAGACTATAAAATGTATTTATAAATTGGCATTCCGAAAATCAAAGAACAAATTATGTAAACCCAGAAATCTTGTGAGCATTGAGTCATTATTCCAGTTGAAAATGAGTATTTTCATTCAGCCAACTGAAGCCGGAAATAACATTCTAATCTCTTTTATATCATCATTTCTGTTGCCAATACTAATCTCACTGGACAACAGCATCATTTGAAATCTTCACAATTTCAGACAATATTGAAAAAAATCGTTAAACCTCACCGGAATTCAAGATTATCAAATAAAATTTTTATATATCTATAAAAATTCAACTGATTTTTTTTGTTAAACTGTCACGTTGTTCTTTATAGTTTCAGTTTTTATATACCGTGTGACACAGACTCATGGTACACCCCCGTTTTCTCCTTTGTTTTTCTAGCTATATTTTTGAAATTCGGAACATCGAATATGCTCACTGAACAGCATTTCTCGACATATCTGAAATAAAAAAACACCTTCCAAGTTTTCTGGAAATGACATCAACTTTCGATTCTCGAATGGGACTATGGGACACCCTGTATATTGTTACATAATCGGTTAGGGATGATCATGAGGAATCCAACGATACCAGGTTTGATGATGTTATCTCCAATGACTGCGGAGATATCGCCATTTATATTATCCATAAGCTCAACGATTAGGAGAGAGAAACTTTTTCTGGCGGGTCAATCCAATTCTCTCTCCTACTCGTTGAGCTTATGAATAAAATAAATGGCGATATCTCCGCAGTCATTGGAGATAACATCATCAAACCTGGTATCGTTGGATTCCTCATGATCATCCCTTACCGATCATGTAACAATATACAGGGTGTCCTATAGTCCCATTCAAGAATCGAAAGTTGATGTCATTTCCGGAAAAATTGGAAGTTGTTTTTTTCTTTCAGATATGTCGAGAAATGCTGCTCAGTGAGCATATTCAATGTTCCAAATTTCAGAAATATAGCTAAAGAAGCAAAGGAGAAAACGGGGGTGTACCCAGAGTCTGTGTCACACGGTATATCTGTTATGTGCTTGTAAAAAGATTTATGTTGCTTGAAATTGATAAACTATTATTAGTATTTTAGTGTGATTTAGCGTTCATCACACACTTTATAGGCAGGGGAGTAGCTGTTTTAAATAGACTCTTCCTTTTTTTGAATGATTTCATCGTCAATGAATGATTTACAAACATCAACAGAGAATGCTTGCTGAATATTTGATGTTATTTCTTTCACAGAATGTATCACTACTCTTCTTCGGTTTTGAAGGCCGTCGTTCTTTGGAATTTCTATCTGACGTTTCGCTAGCGCGTGTGGCTAGCTTCTTCAGAGGCCCACTCATCTTGACTATTATTCCGATGACTGGACATTTTGATAATAGTCAAGATGAGTGAGCCTCTGAAGAAGCTAGCCACACGCGCTAGCGAAACGTCAGATAGAAATTCCAAAGAACGACGGCCTTCGAACCCGAAGAAAAGTAGTGATGCTGACAACCTCGGCCGCGAAATCCTCAACCATCCTTCATGGAAGTTTTATTTTTTGACTTTGTAAAGAAAACCATGAAATCACAGCCACGAAATTTTCTAAATATTTTCATTGAAAAACTAGTACACAAGTGCATCGAAATTTTTCGATGCTCTCATCTATCATTCCACCATTTTAGATTTCTCCTTGTCATACATTCAGAAGGCTACAGCGATAGGCGAATTTAATGAAAATTTTATCACACTATTAGTGTAATGAATTGTTTGTTGCTCTCATGTAAGATTTTTATAAATATCTATTACCTTAACCCTAAACTGATATCACACGCGTATCGCTCACATAGTCATTATTTTCAGGAGAAGAAAACAGATACTGAATCAAAATACTACTCAGCAGGCGTCTTTTTAATAGCCTAAGAGCCCGCGACCGCCAGGCCTTCGTTATTTTCAATGCGACGTTTCGTCCATTAGATTTCATCATCACATTCATTCCTTCAAATACGGTCTTTTTCAAAAATGTTTTCAGTACTTTCAATTGAATTCGATAATTGAATCGTCCCCAAATCCGATATAAGTTGATGATGAAATCTAATGAACGAAACGTCGCATTGAAAATCGGTTCATATTAGATTATAATAAATATGAAAGAGTATTGAAAGTTTCTCTGACTTTTTTACTCTGACTGATCCTCTAATCTTCATCTAGAATGTGCTTGGTGATTTTTCTTTATCTATGGGATATGAGCATAATGCGCCTTGAAACGAGTATTTATAGCTCGCCGGCTTTGACCAATGTACTTTTGGTTGTATACTGCACAACTGATTTCGTATCCCAGATAATATCAATGTACTCAATATATGCTATACAAATGCCGTAAATGTGCGTCTAGGTATATCCTTTTCAGAATATATCCCCGGCATAACCGAAGAATATCATATCTAGGACATTCAACATACGTCAATAATGACAAAAATATAATTAACATATAAACCTCAAGCAATACTTTTTATAATATTCTGAAAAACCTTATGATAATAGCGTATAGTGAGGAATATTCATAAAAGCACTTGTTCAACATATATTTTTCCCGTATTATTTCGGTAATAAAAAAAGTTCTTGGTGTTGCTTCTTTCATAGTTGTATATTCTTTTTTTCTAAGATGAAAAACATAAATATCACTTATTATATTATGGTTAGGGCGGGATCCTCTCCTGAAGATGCTAACTTGGTTAACGATACGCTCGTCGAGGGCAAATGATTTCATTTTGGTAATAATGTAAAAAATTATGTCTTGGATTGTTCATTTCTTACCTCCATATTTATATTAGAAGGGTGGTCTCTCTTCCCGCACTCAACTGTAGGTGTCTTGCAGCAAGAATCAGGTACTTTATTGGGGTCAGTTTCATTGAGAACCCAAGAACGGTTCTTCTCCCAATCCAAATAGCTGGCAGCACCACAGCAGTGTAACTGTATGAATAAAATTTGATTGTTTTATTCTCATTGTATAATATTTCCCTACCATACTAAGACCACTTATACTTCATGATAATACTAGCATTGAAAAAACTTATAGCATTAAAGTACTCATAGGGGTTATGATTGACAGACATCTGAAATGGGACAAACACATAGCGTTCCTTTTGAGGAAATTACGTTTGAGTTCATTATCAGAATTCAAGTATCTCAAAACATTTATGAGTGTTGAGACCCTCAACATTATTTTTCATTGATACGGTCCCAAGTAAATTTTGGGATTCTGGCTTGGGAAGGAGCCATGAAATCCCTCCTTAGAAATCTTGAAGTTCTTCAGAAACGGTTTTCGAAAATAATATATAATAAGTGTTATTTGTATCCAAGTGAAAATCTGTACATAGAAACACAGAAAATGAACATAAGACAACTATTCGGATATAACATCATGATTTATATCCATAAACACAAACTGAATATAAATTTTATAGAACCTTTTTTACAAATTAATGTATATGATCTTATTTATGAATTTTGAATAAATGATCATTATTATTATTACTATTATGAGGAAAATGTTTAGAGAATTGGTGAATAAAAGTGTCATTACGGAAAAAATCAAATAAACAATCGACCAACTCACACTCTCTTGGATGTAGTCAATGGAAGTTGTCTTGCCTTCATTGACCCCATAACCCTCCACAAGGGTGGAAACAGAGTTGAGGTTCATATCCTCTTGGAAGTTTTCATGGATAATGTATGCCAGCACAGCAATCAGGGCTTCGAATAAGAATATAGCTACTAATAAAATTATATACTGAAAAAAAACAATGACTTTCAATTCACATATGGTCATCAGAATTGTGGGAAACAGGAAATAAACTGGGAAAGAACCAGTGTCCAAGTAATATGTGAGTTATTCGTGTCTCAGTCGTGTCAAAGGTGATGCAAAAATTCACAAATAGTTATTACGATCCTGTATCTTCATTGTTGAGATAAAGTGGCATATATTCCAATGTACAACGCACAGCCGATTGCACCGACTTTTTGTTATGAGACCATTAACAAAGGAACTTTTTGATTTTATTGGTCTCCTAATTTTATATGAATTGCACCATACATTTTCAAACAAGCTTTCTCCAAAGAATATTCACGAAAGAGAACACAGCTTGATTTTAAGTTGGCACATTCACATATGGGATACATATCATCAGGGTACTCCAATCCAATTTCAGTCAGCTCCAAAAGCTGCATTACTGAAGGTTTCGTTAGGCGAAATCTAACAAAATTCAGGTCACTCGCAGTTACTCATAATAATTGGGTCGCTCGTTTAACCTGCGTAGAAACCCAAAATCTTGGACGTCTACAACTTCTATATCATTTTCCAATATATCTTCAATCAAATCATTTTCCAAAACATTTATATAATCCATTATAACAGAATAAACCTAACATCACAAAGGTAATGAACCACTAACGTATGTTTGAGGGAGAAAAAATGGCGAGAAAGGTTATAGTTTATAAATGGGTGTTTAATAATTTCTCAAACTATGATGCAATCGATTCAGTGCTTTGAGTGACCTTTACTGGTCCATCAGAATATTGCTCCCATAACAAAAAGTTGGTGCGATCGGCTGTAGAATACATTGTTCGTCACATTTCAAAGAGAATACTCAATAGTCGACCAATAGGTAGACTCCTAAAGTCATGAATTCAGGAGTTTGTTAATATCCACCCTACAAAATATACTCATAATGTAAGTTATCAAACTGCGTTTATGTCCCAGTGTATTTCCCTGTGTTTCTGATTCTACTTACACAAAACAAAACTTTGGTCCAACGCTTGGGTATGGCGCAGCATCCCAAGAAGAAGACTAGAATGACTAGACAGCCCGTGGCTAGGAATAAATAAACTGTCGACGTGAAGATGGGACTATCCAATACCCTGATGAAATGGAAGGTTATAACGAAGTTCCAGGCAGCTAGAGCGCATATTGCTATACCAGTAATCTATCAAAATAAAAAATGATGTATATTATTGTTGAGTTTCAATGATAAATGAAATATATCACTCTGTATTTTTGATGATGTATCTATGTAACCATATTTTTGACGTTGTATGTTGTTGTTTAATAAATAATCTAATTCGAAGTTCCAAAATCATTTTTATCAAAAACTATTCATTCAAAATATATTCAAAAATTATACATCTGGGCAGAGTGTAAAGTGAGAGATAATATAATAAGATTTTCCCCAGAGGTATGAATAATATTTTTTTCTCTCTAAAATTTCCATATATCAGGTGGCCTAGCGAGTCCAGTTGTCAAATAAACTGATACAAAATTCGACTTGGCTCAAAAAAAATATTGTCAATAAATATTGATTGTGTAATGTTTGAACGTCATTATTTTGTGGTGGATCAATATTTGTTCCGTACTTTTCTGAGTTTGTAACCTACCACCAAGCCCAAAAAACAAACAAAACACCCCAAAAAAAAAAAAAAACAGGAAACAAACAAACACAGAAAAAAAGGAAACAACAAACAAGGGAGAAAAAAAAAAAAAAAAAAAAAAAAAACATTGACCCCATAACCCTCCACAAGGGTGGAAACAGAGTTGAGGTTCATATCCTCTTGGAAGTTTTCATGGATAATGTATGCCAGCACAGCAATCAGGGCTTCGAATAAGAATATAGCTACTAATAAAATTATATACTGAAAAAAAACAATGACTTTCAATTCACATATGGTCATCAGAATTGTGGGAAACAGGAAATAAACTGGGAAAGAACCAGTGTCCAAGTAATATGTGAGTTATTCGTGTCTCAGTCGTGTCAAAGGTGATGCAAAAATTCACAAATAGTTATTACGATCCTGTATGAATCTTCATTGTTGAGATAAAGTGGCATATATTCCGATGTACAACGCACAGCCGATTGCACCGACTTTTTGTTATGAGACCATTAACAAAGGAACTTTTTGATTTTATTGGTCTCCTAATTTTATATGAATTGCACCATACATTTTCAAACAAGCTTTCTCCAAAGAATATTCACTTATACACGAAAGAGAACACAGCTTGATTTTAAGTTGGCACATTCACATATGGGATACATATCATCAGGGTACTCCAATCCAATTTCAGTCAGCTCCAAAAGCTGCATTACTGAAGGTTTCGTTAGGCGAAATCTAAAAAAATTCAGGTCACTCGCAGTTACTCATAATAATTGGGTCGCTCGTTTAACCTGCGTGGAAACCCAAAATCTTGGACGTCTACAACTTCTATATCATTTTCCAATATATCTTCAATCAAATCATTTTCCAAAACATTTATATAATCCATTATAACAGAATAAACCTAATATCACAAAGGTAATGAACCACTAACGTATGTTTGAGGGAGAAAAAATGGCGAGAAAGGTTATAGTTTATTAATGGGTGTTTAATAATTTCTCAAACTATGATGCAATCGATTCAGTGCTTTGAGTGACCTTTACTGGTCCATCAGAATATTGCTCCCATAACAAAAAGTTGGTGCGATCGGCTGTAGAATACATTGTTCGTCACATTTCAAAGAGAATACTCAATAGTCGACCAATAGGTAGACTCCTAAAGTCCTGAATTCAGGAGTTTGTTAATATCCACCGTACAAAATATACTCATAATGTAAGTTATCAAACTGCGTTTATGTCCCAGTGTATTTCCCTGTGTTTCTGATTCTACTTACACAAAACAAAACTTTGGTCCAACGCTTGGGTATGGCGCAGCATCCCAAGAAGAAGACTAGAATGACTAGACAGCCCGTGGCTAGGAATAAATAAACTGTCGACGTGAAGATGGGACTATCCAATACCCTGATGAAATGGAAGGTTATAACGAAGTTCCAGGCAGCTAGAGCGCATATTGCTATACCAGTAATCTATCAAAATGAAAAGTGATGTATATTATTGTTGAGTTTCAATGATAAATGAAATATATCACTCTGTATTTTTGATGATGTATCTATGTAACCATATTTTTGACGTTGTATGTTGTTGTTTAATAAATAATCTAATTCGAAGTTCCAAAATCATTTTTATCAAAAACTATTCATTCAAAATATATTCAAAAATTATACATCTGGGCAGAGTGTAAAGTGAGAGATAATATAATAAGATTTTCACCAGAGGTATGAATAATATTTTTTTCTTTCTAAAATTTCTATATATCAGGTAGCCTAGCGAGTCCAGTTGTCAAATAAACTGATACAAAATTCGACTTGGCTCAAAAAAAATATTGTCAATAAATATTGATTGTGTAATGTTTGAACGTCATTATTTTGTGGTGGATCAATATTTGTTCCGTACTTTTCTGAGTTTGTAACCTACCACAATCTGAAAAAATAGGAAATAATATTGGAATCTATACAAGTGTAGAAGGGCAGATTTTTAATATACCCCGAAAAGTTGCTGCGTCTATTGAAAAACAGTTCTTTCTGGATAGAACAAGTCCAATTAGTTAGCAATTACTCGTATAACTCACATTTGTCTCTCAAAGAATAATAACTATATATATATATATATATATATATATATATATATATATATATAATCTTTAAGATCATACACATGATATAGGACAAGTCATAAAATGTATACAGACGTATAAAGTTAGACAATTTCTCGTATAACTCACATTTGTCTCTCAAAGAATAATAACTATATATATATATATATATATATATATATATATATATAATCTTTAAGATCATACACATGATATAGGACAAGTCATAAAATGTATACAGACGTATAAAGTTAGACAATTTCTCGTATAACTCACATTTGTCTCTCAAAGAATAATAACTATTTATATATATATATATATATATATATGCTGGCTGGAACTTCCGGTTGATCCGCGTCTGGAAAGATTTACTTGTCTACGTTTCGACTCCCATTTCGGAGCCATTTTCAAGACTTAGTGACCTTGCGTCTAGGTCTGAGTTGTCTCACTAGCTGGCTATCATCACTGGAGATCGAGGATAGAAGGTTGGTGGGATTTAAGGGTTCATTAGTAGTTATGGCAGGATCAGGTATCGGACGGTCGATGGGAGGTTCGAACGGATTGGTTCCCAAGTCGGAGTGAATAGAAGTATGTCGGACCAAAAGTGGTTTCCAGGTATTGGGGAGTCTTTGAGAATCGTCGCGTTTATTGAGACAGTTGGGACGTTTTTCGATTTCAATGGCTTCACGGGTAATTCTGGTTTGGAGGGTTTTGGCTGTGGCAACGGTTTTGGTGTTTTTGAAATCTATTTTGTGGCCTGTTTCTAAATGATGTTGGAATAATGCTGAGTTTGTGTCAGAATTACGGACTGCTAGTTCGTGTTCATATGCTCTACAGGACACTCGTCGGTTGGTCTGGCCGATGTATGTTCTGGGACAGTTAGAGCATGGTATTTCATATATTCCTTGGGTTTCATTGGGGATTGTGTCTTTGGGTGTTCGAAGGTAGGTGGATATTTCGTTGTTAGCTGTGAAAATGGTTTTGATGTCATGTCGTGTCAGAATTCGACTTATTTTATCAGTAACACCATGAATATATGGAAGGAAAGCTTTTTGTCGTTCAGGTTCGTCCTTCGGGGGTCTAGGGTGAAGATCTCGGGTTTGCTGGAGTTTAATAGACTTGTGGATTTGGGAATCGGAAAAATCGTTCTGGGTAAGTGCGGATTTGAGCTTTTCCATTTCATTGGATCTATTGTGGTTATCGGTGAGTTTGAAGGACCTATGTATGAGAGAATTCAGAACCGAATTCAATTGTGCTGGGTGATGATGAGATTTGGCATTGAGGTACCGGTTTGTATGGGTTGGTTTGCGGTAGACGGTGTGAGTGAAAGAATTGTTGGACTTCCTGATGAGAACATCCAAGAATGGGAGGGAGTCGTCCTTTTCTATTTCCATAGTGAATTGTATGTTGGGGTGAATGGTGTTAAGGTGGGTCAGGAATGTTGGTAGGGTTTCAAACCCATGAGGCCAAATGGCAAAGATGTCATCTACGTATCTGAGCCAGCAAGTGGGCTTGAGTTCAGATGTGTCAATGGCTCTGGTTTCCAGAGATTTTTCCGATTCCCAAATCCACAAGTCTATTAAACTCCAGCAAACCCGAGATCTTCACCCTAGACCCCCGAAGGACGAACCTGAACGACAAAAAGCTTTCCTTCCATATATTCATGGTGTTACTGATAAAATAAGTCGAATTCTGACACGACATGACATCAAAACCATTTTCACAGCTAACAACCAAATATCCACCTACCTTCGAACACCCAAAGACACAACCCCCAATGAAACCCAAGGAATATATGAAATACCATGCTCTAACTGTCCCAGAACATACATCGGCCAGACCAACCGACGAGTGTCCTGTAGAGCATATGAACACGAACTAGCAGTCCGTAATTCTGACACAAACTCAGCATTATTCCAACATCATTTAGAAACAGGCCACAAAATAGATTTCAAAAACACCAAAACCGTTGCCACAGCCAAAACCCTCCAAACCAGAATTACCCGTGAAGCCATTGAAATCGAAAAACGTCCCAACTGTCTCAATAAACGCGACGATTCTCAAAGACTCCCCAATACCTGGAAACCACTTTTGGTCCGACATACTTCTATTCACTCCGACTTGGGAACCAATCCGTTCGAACCTCCCACCGACCGTCCGATACCTGATCCTGCCATAACTACTAATGAACCCTTAAATCCCACCAACCTTCTATCCTCGATCTCCAGTGATGATAGCCAGCTAGTGAGACAACTCAGACCTAGACGCAAGGTCACTAAGTCTTGAAAATGGCTCCGAAATGGGAGGTCGAAACGTAGACAAGTAAATCTTTCCAGACGCGGATCAACCGGAAGTTCCAGCCAGCACATTTCTGACCGCGGAAGCCTAGCCGATCATATATATATATATATATATATATATATATATATATATATATAATCTTTAAGATCATACACATGATATAGGACAAGTCATAAAATGTATACAGACGTATAAAGTTAGACAATTTCTCGTATAACTCACATTTGTCTCTCAAAGAATAATAACTATATATATATATATATATATATATATATATATATATATATATAATCTTTAAGATCATACACATGATATAGGACAAGTCATAAAATGTATACAGACGTATAAAGTTAGACAATTTCTCGTATAACTCACATTTGTCTCTCAAAGAATAATAACTATATATATATATATTTATATATATATATATATATATATATATATATATATATAATCTTTAAGATCATACACATGATATAGGACAAGTCATAAAATGTATACAGACGTATAAAGTTAGACACAATACATATATACACTACACATATGCACACTTATACACATACACACATACGGTAGATAAATAACTATATTACTTCAAACATATCGTTCATCCAAAAAACCAAACAACAAAGTAAAAACTATGAATTGGCAAAATATTCACTGATGTCATAAAAGCAGGATTCCACTAAATATTTTTTCAATTTTATTTTGAATTTATTAATATTTTTTCCATTTTTGATATCACGGGGGAGATGATTGAAAAATCGTATTTCATTGTACTGAGGACTGCTTTCGTAAAGTGAAGTACGGTGCTTTATACTTCTGAATAAGTCACCATGCCTCGTAGCATAGTCATGAGAGTCAGAATTTTTTGTGAAGCTCTTGATGTTGAGTTTAACATATGTTATAGTTTTGTAAATGTAAATCGATGGTACCGTCAGTAATTTGAACTTTTTAAAATGATTCCTACAGGTCATTCGGTAATCTAAGCCAAAGATTAGACGAATCAGTCTTTTTTGACTGATAAAAACTCTGCGAGCATTGGCCGCACTTCCCCAAAGGACAATTTTATAAGAAATATGGGAATATGAGAGAGCGTAGTAGTACACATTTATTAATTGCTATAATGTGAATATATTCTTCAGCTGCAAAATTGCATAATAACTACTATTCAGTATCTTACACACCTGATCAACATGTGTATCCCACTTCAAATTTGCATCCAAATATGTGCCCAGAAATTTTATTGAATCAGAGAAATTTATATTTTTGTTGTTTACGCGAACGAAATAATCATTTGAGATTTTTGTACAAGAATAAAACTGCAGACAAACTGTTTTATCAGGATTGACAATTAAGGAATTATTGCAATACCAATCAGTAAATACTTTCGAAAAATCGTTCATTTTCTGCATAAGTTCTTCTGGGGTTTCAGCATCAGTGGCGATTGTCGTATCATCTGCATACAAAAAAATGTGTTCAGTGCTCAAATAAGTTGGTAAATCATCAACGTATAGAGGAACCCCCAAATCAACATTAAAAAGTTGAGATCTACAATCATCCACTTTTACGCAAATTTTACGATTCTCAAGATAAGATGCGAGCTACGACAAAAAAAATAAATATATATATATACTTATCGTTAACGTTCTCAAAACTTATACAAAAATTCTGGTTCAAATGCATATTTCTCGTTGACAATCTTCGTAATTGACATTATTTGTTAACGATAAGTATTTTATTGATACATTTTAGTTCTTATTATTTTTTTATAGGCTAATTTGAGTTATAGGAGAAGTTGCTGACTAATTGGACTTGTTCTATCCAGAGGAAACAACTTTTCGGGTATATTAAAAATATGCCATTCTACACTTGTATAGATTCCAATATTAATTCTTATTTTTTCAGATTGTAGTAGGTAAGAAACCCAGAAAACTACGGAACAAATATTAATTGTCAAATCCATAATTTTTCTTTCTTTGCATTCGAAATAATTATCATTTTTGTCAAGATGATGAGAATATCTTGCGATAGCGATAATGAAGAAATGCTCTGCTATGTTACTTCGAAGAGAAATATCAAAGGTGCCCCATTTATTCTGGAATCATTAATCTATGATCAAAAGCACTTTGAATATCAAGAAAACATTGATTTGCGGTGATATTTTTCTAGAAGTGAAAAAAAAGTTTGTCTACGACTGTAGTATAAATATACATAAAGCATGTGTTTCTTCAAGAATTAGTGATTAATGGATATCGTAATTCTTGAAGAAACACATGCATTATGAATATTTTTGATATTTTCGTTGATTTTTTGATATCATTGATACTTCTCAGGAATTCGAACAGACATTTGATTTTAGTGAAGTATAACGATTTGCTTTCCAATGTTGATTTTGAAATGTATGGTTTATAGAATATTCGTAGACAAAGTATTTTATTTTACTAGCGTATGATGGCTTTTATTATACGTTCGTTGAATAATATACCATTAAGGGTGCGAAAAAGAGTTTGTGTTTTACACATCCATAATATCTAGGCCTCCTTGGATTGGATATATACATCTCAAATTGGGAGCTCATTTCGTTTTTGCTGTCGACTACTAGTTCCAAATTGCAATATATAAATGATATATATTCATTGAGGAAAGTGGAAATGCTAGATTTCCTTATGTACCAGAAAAGTAATACAAAACTCAAGTTCTATTTATTGGTTGTTCTAGTTCACTATTAAATCCAGTAAAATAAGTTATATTGCGTTTCCCCATTTCAAAAATGAAAAGCAAGTCATTTTCATCGTACAAATAGATGATAGATGAACTAAAATAATAAATTTGGATGATTTGTATCTAGTTCATTCAAGAAATCTACAGCTCTCATTGGATTGCCCTAACCAATAAATCAAATTTTTTTTCTGCTGTAACACAAAACTACCCTATCTAGACTGTTCTTGATAGAACAATGAGGTTGCAGGTCTTTGATTTCATTTCCTTACCTCATAACACAATGACTTCATTGTGTTACAGTTGTAGTTATTATTATACAATAAATTAGGTTCCGAACGAAATGTCGAATTCCAATTATTCAATTGTACCTAAATGGAAATTTTTAATGACATTAAATTTATAGTTTATGTTATTTGTATGATTTCCAGCATTCGCCTATACTATACCTACATCGAAAGTACGAATATTTATCACATACCTTGAGTAACAGAGTATTTTTTTGGAGATTTACACCATCAATACTTCCTTCACAACATCCTGTTTGATTGGAATTCTTTGGATGATATTATATATTAATTACGATTATTAGTTTCATGTTTTGAATTCTTTGGATGATATTATATAATAATTGCGATTATAAGTTTCGTGTTTTCAACTCCAAACAGTTCGAGTCCTGTTACATACGTATTATTTTTAATGAATTTGTAATGCTACTTACAAGATCCCAAAATTACTATTATAGTTCGTAACGTAAGTACATCTTATCCACTCCATCTTGGCACAGAACAAGGTATATGCCCAGCAATCTCTGAGAGGTATACTAAGATAAAACACCTATAATATGTGTTCACTATGTTGAAAGTTATTCCTAGAAGCTGTTTTTCCTTTTGCTATGGTCTACAGTCTACACTATCAGTGTGCAACTGGAAAAGTATCTGAGATTGTGCCAAGATAGATTGGATAAGCTGTAACTGCTCAGATTTATGAAAATATAAACATGCCACTGGCTTGACAATTGTCAAAATCAAACGTAGCGTAATCATCCATAGCCCTCTAGAAAGTTGATTATTTATCACTTACTGGGAATATTTCCATCGTATGTTAAAAATCCCATATGGAGCGGGACATTTTCGATCAATTACAGTGACAAATTCCAGGCGGGGCATTTTCGGGCTGGTTAATACCTGGTAGGTATCGAAAAATACCCGCTCGGTCCGTGTATCTATAGTAACGATTGTTAAAATGTACATTTGTCATCTTGACAGGCATAAATACTGAATTTTAAACGTCGTTGTTTCAACTCCGGAAATATTCTACCGAATTACACTCGTGCATCAAAATAAACCTGATAATTTTCCATGGAAAATTATAGGTAATTTTGAAGCACTTGTGTAATAACTCCCGAATATTTCCCTCATATATAAAATGTCTCATAAGAGCAATGCAATTATCCCGGTAATTGCATAGTATCAAGTCACCATAACAACACATTTGAAACCGTATTGCTAGACGTCAGTAAACAACACAAATAAATGTCAGATAGACTTCAAAAATAGAAAAACATTTCGCGTTTAGATGAGTACTCCATACAATCTATAGAGGAAAGTATAAATGAACAAAAAATTACATTTCCTTGAGAATTTCTTTATTCGTGAAATATTCCAATGAATTACATTCGTGCATAATAATGACCAGATAATTTTGCATTCAAGCGTGATATCTTATACAAATTGCATTGAGTTATTTTCATATTTTGTAAAAGAGCCCAGATATGAAAATAAACTCTTGCAATTTTTAGATATCACGCTTTATTGCAAAATTATCGGTAATTTTTATGCACTCGTGCAATTATAACCGAAAACATAGCATATTTTTCGCTAACTGGGAATTTTGAAATAACGCGGTAATTGTCTGATTATTTGAATAAAAAATACTCTTATTACTTTCGTAGGACGGCGTGGTATTGTCAATAAAAAAACCAGTCCAAGACACTACGAGAACCATAGGCGCCGGAACTTCAAAATTACTATGGGGGCTCGGTCTCCAAAAATGAACATATAAGGATTATATATATATATATATATATATATAAAATAAAGCCAGTGTATTATATAATCATATATTCAGGTGATGTTCACATACCTACAAAAAACATGAAGTGGTGAATACAAATTCAAAACGACCCAAGTACAACATGTTTAAAATAATAAAAATTATTTCCAAACTCAGCCAGTTTAGAACCTCAAATGCCAAATGGCGAGTCTGTAACAAATAGGATTAAAATATAAATTTTACTCATGTAGGAGGTCTGCCGTCATTGGTTATTTTTTGAAATGAAAATATTTGCTATCTCGTTATTACTAACTTCTTTAAAAAGGAACTCTGTAGAAGTTCAAAATAGCACAATCGTTTAGTCTTCGCTCTGTCGTCGTGTACCGTGAATACGTTTTTGATTTGATATATCAATATCACATCTTTATATTTTTTATTACAATATATTACGGTATACGTATGAAAAATTTTTGCTGTGAGAGCATGGTAACAGTTTCACAAACCAGACCTTTACTATGGGGGCTCCGCCCCCATAGCCAATTCTCTATGGGGGCTCGATCCCCCATTGCCCCATGGTTCCGGCGCCCCTGACGAGAACTGCATGAAGGCATTCAAAAGTATTGTACACATGTTCATGTTTCTTCCTTCTAGATTTTTTGAGTTCTTAACCTACCACAATCTGAAAAAGTAGGAATCATTATTGGAATCTATACAAGTGTTGAAGGTCAGATTTTCAATTCATTCCGAGAAGTTGCTGCGATATTTCAAAAATAGTTCCTTATTCTGAATGAAACACGTTCAAGTATTATTTTTGAATTATCGCAGCAACTTTTCGGAGTACATTGAAAATCTGCCCTCTTACACTTGTATACATTCCAGTATTATTTCCTATTTTTTCAGATTGTGGTAGGTTAAGAACAAAAAAGCTAGAAAAAAATCTATATACCACAAAATAATGATCGTGACATTCAAACAGTATTCATGTTTCTGTTGTTAATTTAGACAGACAATCTGAAACGTGTTTCAACTCACCAAGAGTACCGCCTGGAAAACGTAAAGACAAATCCTCATAGCCGTCAATCCGCAACAATCTGACGCCATATCGATTCATGGATCCAGGATTTATCGGGAAGAGAATCGAAACTTGCACTGGACTCGGGCTCACTGAAAGGAAAAGGAACTAGTTGAAAGATTGCTGTGGTAGAACTCCAAACGTCCGTTTGTATTTTTAGGCATTGCACAATGGTTTTTATGTAGGTGTGCTCCACTGAACGTTTTGATGATGCTTTATTTACTCGGTACATATTTGAGTTGGTGAGGTTGGTGATTTGTGATTCTAAGACCGAAATAGAGTCGAATTAGTTTACTGGTTGGTATAAATTCGGCCGGAGTCGTAAAATTCACTTTAAATGTGGAGTTTATAAACTCCTAGCTGTTGTTGCTTTTTTGGGAACTATACGGGGTATTACAAAACTATCTGTTAATATCCCTAGGACCTAGGACGTTTTTGGGATCTAATGACACTTTCTTCCTGTAAGCATGGGAACAAAGATGTAGTTTCTATAAATGCTATCTGTTCGATTCAAGACTCGTTTACTAGCTTATAAAAAATTGTACAGAAAAAGTGCCTTTTCTGAGGTTCAGCGCCTGTTGCAGGAGGATAGCTGTATTTTTTTTCATTTTGTGAATGAATCAAAAGTGTCTATTGATAATATACACGTGAGAGAGACAGAGAGTGTCTGTTGTTTTTTATGCTACTTTTCTCATAGAACATCTGTATTTCTATCTCCCGATTCGGCGCAAAATACTCACAGAACAGTTCCTCAAATAATAATAACTTAAGTGTGTCCCATTTTCCAAGCACGAACTAACAGCAGAGTAATATTTCTATTGTACCTGATACAAAAAAAATCAATAAGGTGTGAGCTTAATCCCAAATAGCACAAGTACGTCCAGTGGACGTACTGCATATGTACGGTGAGGATGCATTGTACGTATTTAGGACGTACTTTTGTCTCCGACAGACGTACATAAGACCTCCCTGCGACTTACCGTTTCCGCATAGTCGGTAATCCCAGGTACGTACTTTTCTAGTCCACACAGGACCTGAAATGTACAGAAAGGGGAACTGTTTGGGACATTCCGAAAACGTACATTTTCCATTCTGTATGCGCTATCCCAAGTAGAACAAACATATTTGACCAAAATTGGTTCAATATTACGGGAGTATCAACCTTATATTGTAGATGATATTAATAGTGGCCACAAAAAAATGTAAACATTCGGCGATATTAGCTCAATATTCGAAAACAACGTAATGATATATCATATGATATCACTTAATGAATCTAAGTTTTCATATTCGGGATTATTCATTTCTTTTTTACCAAATAGTCAAGTTGGAAATTTTACTCATTCACGTGTACTAACCATCTAACCGAATACTTACCTGGAAAAAGACCTGGCTGCTGCGGGGCTTGAACTCTCGACCTTTTCTATGGAGATATTATTGTCGACCACTGTTACGCTCTACGGCACGGAGACACTTGTTTTAAGAGGGAGTTGAGTGCTATAGATGTGATGACTTCAAGTTAGTTTTGTTCGAGATAATATTAAAATTTCAGAAAGTTCAGTGACAATGAAAATATATTCGAAAAAACTCTAAAGGATCAATGTCTCATGTGATGGCGGTTTTGGAATATCAAACTTGCTTTGCAAAAAATTCTGTATGTAATTTTCTGGTATTTAAATTCACCACATGTCGATGTTTCAATTTTTTCAAATTTTTTTAGGAATAATTCATTATGAATATTCCATTACCACTATTGATATATGTATGAATACACTAAGTGATCACTCTCAAAATCCCAATACCCCTTGAACCGAAAGGGACCCAATACGTACGTACTTGGGAGGTCCAAACAGTATGTACATACTAACAGAAATGTAGAAAATGAAAGGAACCCAATCCGTACGTACTTGGGAGGTCCAAACAGTATGTACAAAAAAGTACGTCAACGAGACGTCCAGATAGTATGTACATACGATTTCCAAAAATGTACGTCATAACTATTATGTCCCGCAAACGTTTCGAAATATACGTATCTGAAAGGGACTCAATATGTACGCACCTGGAAGGTCCAAATAGTACGAACATAGTTCTTCCAAACATGTACGTAAATGATACGTCTGAGCAGTACGTACATGGGATTCACAAAAAAACACGTCATTGGTATGTCCCTAATTCATTCCGAAAAGTACGTACCTGAAGAGGAGTTAATGTAAACGTATCAGGGACACTTAATAAAGTACGTAGATAGTACTTCCAAGCATGTACGTTTTTATTACATTCCGATTGGAACGGGACCAAGTATGTACCTACATGGGACGTCTTACCAGTACATACATGGTACATCCGGTAATGTACGTTCTTCGAATGTCTCCTATCCGTCCCGGGACGTATCGACGTAACTGGGACATAAATGGTTCGTCTTCAGGACGTCGTGTGCTATTTGGGATATGAGTATCCCGCGTTTATGCAAATGTTTCTTAAAAGGGATGCATTTTTTTATTCCATATTTGTAGATATAGAAGTCGCCAAAATATGAAATAATTGATTTTTTTTATTTATTCATACATATTCGTTCCACACTGTAAAGTATTATGGAATAAAGTGATTATTATTATAAGCAATGTGTGTTCTGCCAAATAATGGACAACCTTGGAATAAGAAAATTTAAATCATTTACATTAGTATATAGTTAGCTTCTGAGTGATATGCAAATATTTAAGATGATGTTTCTCAACATTTGCTTGAATTCGAACGTTCCCTGTTCAATGGTAGAGATTCAAACCTACAATTATAGGTACTAATAACCGATTCTATAAATTATTCTAAGTTGAATTCAAGGCAGAAAGTCCTTATAAGGTGTGTTTAGCAAATCAATTCAAAAAGGAGACAGTTCAAAAATTGAAAAAACTCGAATCATAATGAAAATATTAGAAACTGAAAGAGTGAATAATAAAATCGAAAAATGAAATAATGAAATGAAAAAAGAAATTTAAAAAGTGAAAATATATAATTCAAACTCGAAACGGGATTAAAAAAAATTGAGTTGAAAATCTTGGCAAATATCAAACTAGTCCCAATTTGAATAAACTTGCCTATGGAAGACTAACATCTTTTGTTACGTAGTTTTCTGGGTTTATAGCCTAATACAATCTGAAAAAAATTGAATTAACATTGGAATCAAGTGTCAAGAAAGGTATAGTAAAATGCCTTTATGGTATAACAAAAATTGTATGTGACTCACAAGAAAAAAATAATGAAGAGATAAACTTCATAAAATCAGTATTGAAAGAAAATGGATATTCAGAAAAATTCATAGAAAAAACTTTTACATAAATTGAATATACAGTCCACAATGAAGACATTCAAACCTACACCACCTGTATCAAACATTATACCTTATGTCCCTCGTTTGTCTGAAAAGGTGAAACGGATAGGAAACAGATATAATGTTAGAATAACATTCGAAAGAAAGAAATACTTTAAGGTCGATACTGATACATACCAAACCAAATAACACAACGGAAAACACAAAAAATTGTATTTTTCAAATTTCTTGTTCGTGCGGTCAAAAATATATCGGTGAAACGTCTCGATAATTAGAAGTGCGAATGAGTGAACACAAGATGAACATCAGGAACAGACAGATAGGTGGTTCGAAATTATCAGAACACAATTCTTACTGCAAATGGAAATCACACAGTAGAATGGAACAACACTAAAATTATGACGAAAGAGAGCAATGGCAGGAAACGAAAATTAAAGGAATCTGCTTTCATCATGCTGTCTGGTGAAGAATGAATATTTATGAGTTCGCTTGATATGGATCGCGGATGGCTGCCCCTCCTGAAGGACGAAATGTTATGTCAGATTTGAAATATTTGACAAATGTCAATTACGATGAAGATTGCCAACAAGAGATATTTGCATTTGAACAGAAATTTGCGTACGAGTTATGAGAACGGAAGCGGATTTAGCTTCCGAAACGTTAATGATAAGTTTTTTCATATATATTAGTTCTTATCATTTTTTTGATAGGCAAAATTTGAGTCATACGAGAAGTTGCTGACTAATTGGACTTGTTCTATCCAGGGAAACCTGTTTTTCAATAGACGCAGCAACTTTTCAGGGTAGATTGAAAATCTACCCTTCTACACTTGTATAGATTCCAATATCAATTCTTATTTTTTCAGATTGTGGTAGGTTACAAACCCAGAAAAAGACGTAACATATATTAATCCACCACAAAAAAATGACGTTTAAACAGTACTAACATCTTCTTATTCACAAATTTCTCTCTTACTTCTTCTGTTGTGTATTATTCTACGCGACATAAACTGAAAATCAATCTTCCATGCATGTTCCGATAGGAAAAATGAAATACCCCCATCGCTTGAGAATAAAATTATTCGATACGCATGTTATTCAGCAAAAAAACATGTGATAATCAAATAAAAGGTACTTTTTCCACTACACTATAATCAATTGAGATGTTTTTCGCGTGTCATAATTCAAATATACTAGATTACGCACCAAATTTTAATCTCCCATCGAATCATTAGCACACCAGGAAACCGTAATCAGTTTCCTGTCCAAATTAACATCACGTACCTAAAAATTAACTGTCTTCATCCGTATCCAACTCATATAAAAACATATCTTTAAAACGTATATTTATTGAGCAGAACTCACATTTTGTTTTTATCAGTTTGAACAGCCAGATCAAATTAGATGTGTGTTTGGAAATGGTACGATGGCAGTGGCGTTACATATAATTTTCCCGCGTTTATTGTAAGACCACCTGCAGCAAAATTGATGAATAGCTATTTATGAAACCGGTTTGAAGTTACATTTTGTATAAGGGACGCAATCACGTAAAGTAAAAATTTTTGGAATTTCGATAGAAGTTTTTTTCTACGCCCACTCATAAATTTGCTCCATTTATAGTTTACTAAACGGATAAGAAGGCGATTCCAGTTAACTGAATATGATTTCATATCCACACAAGGTATAGGACATGAATTCCACCAATCACAGAAAACAAAATACTTTGTTACCAGGGACAACCTTGTAAAAACGTCACAACTCTAATCTGTCTACCTAGGAGTATTCATTGATCAGAATTTAAAATTTGTGGATCATGTCAAACAACTCACTAGCAAAGTCGCCTCTGGCTGTTATGCGGTTAGAGTAATTCGTAATGAATTGGGATTCGGCACTGCAAAGATGGCTTACTATGCACTCATAGATTCTCACTTACGCTACGGAATACCGTTTTGGGGAGCATGTAGCCCAACTTTATTCAATAGTCTTCTAATTTTACAGAAAACGGCAATAAGGTATATGGGAAACCTTAAACCAAAAGAGTCCTGTAGAACCTTCTTCAAAAACCATAATATCCTAACGGTAACTGCATTATTCATACTGGAATCTGTGTGTTTAATAAATAAGCATATATTAAACTTCGCCACATCCTCTTTCCATTATAACACTCGGAACAGCAGACACACTCTGCAACTCACAGTGCCAACTAAAAACATCACCAGAGACTCCATATTTTACAATGAAGGAAAAATGTACAATCATTTGCCTCTGTACATAAGATCTGCCAATATAAATGACTTCCAATTCAGGAAGTTAGTCAAACAATTTCTATCTGATAGACCCTATTATACTTTGAATGAATTTTTTGACGATAACTTATTTTAACTGATTGACTAGCTCATGTTTTTTATCTTCATTAAGGAGCTTTTAAGTTTTACTTTCTATGTCTATTCTCATATGAACTTGACTTCCACTCTTTTGTATACACATACTTTTTATAACCTCCATTTTACCATGTTTTGTATGTATTTCTATAGTTTTATTTTTGTTATCTTTTGGTATATATCGCATTGTTTCAAGTATTTACTACCCAAGCTTTGTCAACAAGATTATGTCTTATGATAATAAAGCATATTATTATTATTATAATTACACAAACACGAAATCCAAGTGTTCCATTTAAGCATAAATAAATGTACTTATATCTGAAATTTTTTCTGGTTTATTGGGCAAAGTTAGAATTGTCACCATTGATGTTTTTTTTTGTGGAATTGAAGAATTACATCTACTCGTCACCCCAGTAATTAGCTGAAATTATACAGTCCAAGTGGCCTAGTTGGTTAGAGGGTTAGATACGGTCCACTTTATAGTCGTGGGTTCGAGTCTCACCAAAACCGCCTTTTTTAATTTGACATTACTTAATTAATTTGTACTGTTCAATATTGAATTCAATAAAGTTTTTTTCCTTTTAGTTTTTCATAAATTTCGAAAGAATACTCTATATCAAAAATTGATTCACAATACGATACTTGAAAGTTTCAAAATATTCATCTGGTCGAAAAAAAAATTAAATGTATAACTCGAATGGATATTGGCCAAATCCGCACTCTTGTTGTACAAACTTCTGTTCATTATTTTCAAAGAGTAAAATTGTCGGTT
The DNA here is from genome assembly GCA_032362365.1 of Zygogramma bicolorata. Taxonomy (NCBI): domain Eukaryota; kingdom Metazoa; phylum Arthropoda; class Insecta; order Coleoptera; family Chrysomelidae; genus Zygogramma; species Zygogramma bicolorata. The sequence goes on from JAVJAQ010000928.1 coordinate 571,627, forward strand.
ATAATTGCAGGAGTGCATAAAAATCACCGAATATTTCCATCGTATGTTAAAAATCCCATATGAAGCGGGACATTTTCGATCAATTACAGCGATAAATTTCCGGCGGGACATTTTCGGGCTGGTAAATACCCGGCAGGTATCGAAAAATACCCGCTCGGTCCGTGTATCTATAGTAACGATTGTTAAAATGTACATTTGTCATCTTGACAGGCATAAATACTGAATTTTAAACGTCGTTGTTTTAACTCCGGAAATATTCTACCGAATTACACTCGTGCATCAAAATAAACCTGATAATTTACCATGTTGTCAGTAAAAAAACTGCATTCGGTTATTTTCATATTTTGCTGAAAGAGCCCTCCTCCTTCGGAGTCGGGCCCGACTCCGAAGGAGGGCTCTTTCGACAAAATATGAAAATAAACTCATGCAGTTTTTAGACAACATGCTTCCATGGAAAATTATTGGTAATATATAATTTTGCAAAAAAGCGTGATATCTAAAAATTGCAAGTTTATTTTCATATTTTGGCGAAAGTGCTCGAGTCCGAAGGACGAGGGCTCTTTTACAAAATATGAAAATAACCGAATGCAATTTGTATAAGATATCACTCTTGAATGCAAAATCATCTGGTCATTTTTATGCACGAATGTAATTCATTGGAATATTTCACGAATAAAGAAATTCTCAAGGAAATGTTATTTTTTGTTCATTTATACTTTCCTGTATAGAATGTATGGAGTACTCACCTTAACGCGAAATGTTTTTCTATTTTTGAAGTTTATCTGACATTTATTTGTGTTTTTTACTGACGTCTAGCGATACGGTTTCAAATGTGTTGTTATGGTGACTTGATACAGGGCAATTACCGCTGTAAGTTTTCGATAATTGCATTGCTCTTATGGGGCATTTTATATATGAGGGAAATATTCTACTCAACATTTTCCAAGTATCAAGTTTGTTCATTATGTCGCTTGTCAGTTTGCGTTTTTCACAATTTTGTGAAGTTTGACCGGAAATGAATTTTTGCCGAGAGAAAAACATACGAACCGCTGTACAATATATATTCTATGCGAAGAGTCCATATAAATCTATACTACTCTATCATAAAGAAGTAAAGTTTCCAACTTTGTTCAAATCATGAAAATCACTCACTAGCAGAAAGCTACACTAATTAGAAGTGATAAAAGCTATATATTATCATGTTATCACAAAAAATTCAGTGGAAAATAATACAATTCGGAGAAAAGCGGGCGAGATGTGTTGCCTTATTACCAGCTTGCGCTGATTAAACGGTTCGGTTCGACTTCTATGATCTATGATAATCGCTCATGGAAACTGTGATAAGCAAGAAGAATAAGATATGCTTTTCAAAGAATATCACACTTTCCAGCGAAACACCAGTCGCCATTTTGTAAGCCCATTGTTAGTGACAATCGTGCGGGAAGCTGTGATATTTTTTGTTAAATATGGGTTTTCATCAAGTCTCGGTCAGTTGAATTCAATTACTCAATATATTCTACAACAAAATGGCGGAACATTTGATAATTGCCTGAATATATCGACCTTTAACTTCATGAAATAGTAGAAAAAATATCGACGTTCCTGTGTTCGAAAATATAAGGCGTGAAATATCGAGTAGGCTGTCCTTATGTCGAATATTTCCCTCATATATAAAATGTCCCACAAGAGCAATGCAATTATCGAAAACTTACAGCGGTAATTGCATTGTATCAAGTCACCATAACAACACATTTGAAACCGTATCGCTAGACGTCAGTAAACAACACAAATAAATGTCAGATAGACTTCCAAAATAGAAAAACATTTCGCGTTTTGGTGAGTGCCTCATACAATCTATAGAGGAAAGTATAAATGAACAAAAAATAACATTTCCTTGAGAATGTCTTCATTCGTGAAATAATCCAATCAATTACATTCGTGCATAAAAATGACCAGATGATTTTGCATTCAAGCGTGATATCTTATACAAATTGCATTCGGTTATTTTCATATTTTGTAAAAGAGCCCTCGTCTTTCGAACTCGGGCACTTTCGCCAAAACATGAAGATAAACTTGCAATTTTCAGATATCACGCTTTCTTGCAAAATTATCGGTAATTTTTATGCACTCGTGCAATTATAACCGAGACGTTTAAGGCAACCAATTCGAGCATCTTCTGAACTGAACTTAGCTTGTTTCCTCAAATGGCGAAGTTTAACGTCGATGTGTTCAGGGAATTATTGAATGTTCCGCCATTTTGTAGTAGTTGAAGATATTTTACGGATGTACAGTATTCGTCAGCAGCTTCAAAAGGATGTCACTAGACCACCGTTGCCATTGTTTTCCCAGGTGAAGCACAGTCGCCATATCGAAATTTTCATCTTTCAATTTCACTCCTAAATATAGTATTCATGCATGAATTTCATTTTCCCTAATTCGATTTTTTGAGTCAACCCGTTCAAACTTTTCCTAGAGATCAATTACCCTAACACCAAACTGATATTTTTGCACTCGACGCGCGTTTCGCTAACAAGGTTAGCATCTTCAGGAGAAGAAAATTGATCCTAAATCTAGAGCTGGGGTTATTGGTTGTTTTCTGGTCCGATATGGACTTCGTTTGTTACTGTTGATTATTCTAATTCATTTCTCAGTAATGAACTACCTGCATGTTCCGTCATCGGTTAGTATTGATTTCTGATTACTTTCTCAACAATAAATTGAAAAGCGGGCTGAAAGGGATAGGTCCCTTGTCACCATTCATGCTGTTTTTACATTTTGCTATTTCGAGACTCTCACATGCATCCTAACCTATCCTTCCGTATTTCATATGTGCAAAATTCTCTTTGAAACGGGTTTTATTAGCTCGTCGGCTCTGGCCGATGTACTTGTTGTTGCAATCTTGACAACTGATCTCGTAAATTCCCGATTTCTCTGAGTTTTCTAGTTTATCTTTTGGGTTACCAAGAAGCTGCTGTAATTTGTCTAGTTTATCTTTTGGGTTACCAAGAAGCTGCTGTAATTTGTTAACCCAAAAGATAAACTAGAAAACTCAGAGAAGTCGGGAATTTACGAGATCAGTTGTCAAGATTGCAACAAGTACATCGGCCAGAGCCGACGAGATGATAAAACCCGTTTCAAAGAGCATTTTGAACATATGAAATACGGAAGGGTAGGTTAGAATGCATGTGATAGTCTCGAAATAGCAAAATGTAAAAACAGCATGAATGGTGACAAGGGACCTATCCCTTTCAGCCCGCTTTTCAATTTTTTGTTGAGAAAGTAATCAGAAATCAATACTAACCGATGACGGAACATGCAGGTAGTTCATTACCGAGAAATGAATTAGAATAATTAACAGTAACAAACGAAGTCCATATCGGACCAAAAAACTTCAGGAATATAAACAACTAACCTCGTTAGCGAAACGCGTCGAGTGCAAAAATATCAGTTTAGTGTTAGGGTAATTGATCTCTAGGAAAAGTTTCAACTATTACCACCAAAGGTTCCAAAACTCATCGTTTATTCAACCTGTTCAAAAAATGAAAGGAGAACATTGAAGAAAGTCGAAAGTGATACAAAAATAATTTTTGCATGTGTTACACAATCACATTCTCTTGGAATATTTTATGCGAATATAAATCTGGAATGGTAACCATCGTTGAAATAATTTTACTGAAATAGAAATATGTCAGAAATTATCAAATTATCAAGGAACGTAAATTTGTTTTTCGAAATTTCACGTAATGCAAAAAGCAGTTTTCAGAATACAACTTCAAGCAAAAAAGAAACATGAGTGATCAGAATAAGCGACTTGAATAATACAAGGACAATTTTTCGGACGACCCCTTATATTTTTTAAATTACATCTGATTCACATGCAAGTTCCAGATAAAAATAATCAGGAACATATTAAAAAGATAAGGAATTCAATACCAAAAACGAGAGGAAAAAATTATCTGAAAATATTTCATTCACGACAAACAACATTATATTTCTCAATCAATCAAATATAACCTTCAATGTCAGGGATTATTTGAATCGTATTGCCGAAGCAGGGGGGTCAATTTCCAAATATACGAAATATTTCGGATATCGGTAGGACAAAATGTTTTGTCCAATTCAATTTAAATATTCATATCATATCAATGTACTCAATATGTCCTAGGCATGTGCCGTAAATGTGCATCTCTTCAGAATATCCCCGGCATATCCGAAGAATATCCTTGCTAGAACATTCAAAAATAGTAGAAAAAACTTGGTACTCGTTAAGGGCTACAGTGCAGATCCTTGTGGCGCACCGCAAGAAACAAATCAATCGACATATTACTTGTATTTATTAATGTATAAGTGGTAATAAAATATACAGGTTTTCAAATAACGAAATGTACATTATTCAATATATATAGCAACATTTTTAATACATGCAAAAAATTAAAGATATACAATAGATATGCTCGTTTGGAATTCTATAACATAAATCACATAGAAGGCATCGTGAGAAAGGCATGACTTCTCTCAGAAGTGCCAAAAAATGAATATTTCGTCAAACACATTAGTGTAAGATAGTATCTTTTGGTAATGTGGCAATGATATAATTGAATCAGGTGAATACTTTTTTTTCACCTTGAATCATGGAAAAACTATATTATTATTACTATTATGGAAATAATAAATTACCTATTTAAAAATCAGTCCGAAGTGCTGAAAAGCGTATCTTACAGTTGCCTCTGCAGTTGCTTAGTTTTACTGTTTGTTTACCTGAAGTTTTCAATATTCTGAAAATCATTGATCTGAAAAATTGTCTAGCGAACTGAGAGAAACACCGACATTACCAAAAGTTACTGTGATTTTATCAAAATCTGTGAGTGCAACTCAAAATGTAAAGAACATAGATTTTACCGATTCAAAAATAAACTCCAATGCTCTGAAAAGTGTTGACCTCGCAAAAAATCGAAACGAGAATCAAATGAATGTCAATGACACAACAGCAATATTAACAAAAGTTTTTCATTTTTCCGAGAGAGAATTGAAAACAAATAACACTTGAATTAATTTGGATTGATCATTTTTTCCGAAGGTAATTTTCTTTCAATTTTCATCCCGAATATTTTTTTCGAAACATACTTCGGCCATTTTCTCAACTCGAGTCACTCCGATACACTTCAATTTTATTTACACAAACCCCTTTTATTGCACTTACATCTCGAAAATCCAGTAGAAAAAATATTCGGGTCAAACTTGACGAGCTTCAGAGAATCGTTTCAAATAACATTCCAGTCATACCAGATGATTCAGATTTGATAAAAGATGTTTCGAGTAATGCTCGGAAAACATTTGAGTCAACATCGATCTTGGCGATTATCTCACGAAAAGTGCATTGACACCGATTTAAAAAATAAAAGCAGCAACTTTTTTTTTAATTTCGCCGAAAAATCAGTCATCCAAAGCCGTTCCTTACATCCAACATTCATTAAAATCTCTCTCAGAGATCATCAATCACTGTAACAGCGATTTCATTCAATATTTAGTATATTAACACTGTCTTTGTTTTACTTCAATTGGGTGAGAGCTATGAAAAATTATATACATGAAAATTGGTGAATGGGATAAATATATACAGTTTAAAGCCGATACGATCGACAGGAGGTTTGGACAGGTACAAGGGAAATATTTTGTCTATAACAGATCAAGCAAGAGATGGCGCCCAACGTGGGGCACTCGAAGTTTTTATCATACAGGGTGGTCAAAAGTGTAATGTTCTCGATATATTTTGTTGGAATTGTGTGAAAAACTTCATTTGTTGGTACAATTATTTCAATAGCGCTGTTTGGATAAGAACGAGAATCCTTTTTTGAAATACCCGAACAGGAATGTTCATTTCGAGTTCGAAATTTGTATTTGATATATATAATATTGCAAAAAAATATGGTATACCTGAATATGTCGTATTAGTCAAATATGGAAAATATTTTGTTTTCAACAACTGCTTTCCATAAAATCTGTACGGCGCACCCTAAAAAGTTTTTATTGGTACGGGAAGTTTATGATTATTCAGTGATAACTGATGGTTTCTGGTCCATATCAATCAGGGTGGGGCAAAATCTGATTTTTATTAAAAAAATCAAAAATCATTGATTTTTTTTTAAATCATGATTTGATTTTTTAAATTTGAATATTTTGATTCTTTGAAATTATTGTGGATTATTTTAATGTATGAATCTAAAAATTTAATAAAATTTGCGGCTCAAAAACTTGTGACAACGCATTTGTTGCGCTTCTTGCAAGAAAATTCTTGTCGCGATTTGTTTTCCCCCTGTCCTATACACTCGCTATACAGTGTCGAGTGAGGCACGAACGCGTTTGTTGTGTTTTTTGCAAGAATATTCCTGTCGAGGCTTGTTTTCCTTCTCAACCTATAAATTGACGTTGCCCAACAATTTCACGAATTTCGCTAGTTGTACACACTCGGATATTAGAAACAGATTGGCACAGATAAATTGTATAACGAAAATGAATAGACTGAAAATATACAGTAATATAATTTGGGTGTTACGTTTTTGGAATTATTTACTTCTTTTTTGTTGTCTTTTCTAAAAGCAGATACTCCTTTTGATCTTCGAGAAAAGTTTTATATTATGTTGTTAAAATTGATTCAAATCATGATTTTAATCACTTGATTCTAATCAGCACAACCCTGATATCAATAACTCAAACTTTGTTGGTATTTTAGTAGAGACCATAGTACCATTTCACTTTTTACACGCCAATCGAGGTGCCCACGTAGGTTTTAGCTCTGAGTAACAATTTGTTGTTACTAATTTATTGTTGTAAATTGTTCTTAAATAAATTGGGCATATTATTATTATCAGTTAAAAAATGTAACGTTCCATTTCTTTATATTCCGTGGTTCCAACGCAGAGGAGAAAAAAATACGAGTTTGGTGGAGACTACAAAATTCCAAGGATCACTAGGTTTTTCAAATTCCACTTGTAATATACCTAATAGACAAAATATTCCTTGAAACGTTGATGACAGGGATTTGACGTGAACTTTTGACTAAATTGTGATAAAACATACGCGATTTTTCTGATCGAACTTGTAACATTGCTTTGCAGACTTCTTCAAAATACCACCGTAAAAAAATCTAATAGATTTTCTGATTTTTCTCGAGTTTTCAGTTAAATATCATACTGATATCCTTTATACTGATCCAAAAAAAAAATCGAGTCGGCGCCCAACGTGGGGACTAATGTCCGGAAGATTGAAATCAAGTTCAGCTAGAAAGTTCTCCTTGGTAACGAACAGTCTCAAGCATTGGCTCAGAACAATCTTCACCAAATTGTTTGCAGACTGATTTTTCACCAATTCAGATTTCACATTTATTATAAGCGAATTATTTGGAAGTTCACACTTTTACGGATGTGTGGATTTACCGTATCAACTCTAAACTCCTTTTGGACTTCTTTAAGTTATGAGTCAAATTTCCGAAAGCACAGATCCACACAGAAAATGATTTCTAGCCTTTGTGGGAATGGGGAAGGATGAAATGTCTGCAGTACGAAAGCGCCCAAAGTGGGGCACTTTGAATACATTATAATCGCCGAAGATTTCGTTTCCAGGACCTCACACGCGAACCAAGCAGATTTCAAATCCGACAACCAGCCTGCATTAATAAAAATTGAACATTCAACACCAAAATACGCCTGCCAGAACGAAATCTTACTCAATGAATAGATTGAATACGACCAGTAAATGACATTTATGATTCTCCGCAAACTAGATGTCATCCCGTCTCAGAAAGGCTCTCAAAATGAGAACAAATGACACTCGAAGTCACAACAACTCGTGACTCGCCCACTTTTCTATGACAGAAACAGCGTTACTAAAATTCCAAATAACGGTAACAGCACCCAAAGTATTTGATTTCATGCGACTGGTAACCAAAAGAAACTTGTCACGCCCTGAAAATACGATGTTGAATCGTTCTCAACTCCTCTGCGATCGAATCTGTGACCAAGAGAACACGGCGCCCAACGTGGGACCCAACCTAAACTTAGTCCGGCGGCGTTCCGACACGACCCGACGAGATATCCCCCTTCACTCCGCTCCGGCGAGTCAATCGAACTGCGCCAGAGTGTCCTCCAGCTTGCACACGACGTTCTTGTAGAAATTCAACTGCTCCTGCAGGAAAGTCTTCATCGTCAGTCGAAGATCGGTGTCGCGTTCGTTTTGGAAATGGTCGAGTTCCGCGAACACCGTGTACGTTAGAACGTCGGCGCGCCTGCGCACGTCTCCCAAAGCCACCTGCGCCACTTGCGAGTTGCGTTCGCACTCTTTCTTTTTCTGCTCGGACAGCTTTTGCATGTTGAGGATGTCGGGCAGGTTGTTGGTGATGCCCTTGTAGATGTAGAGTTTGTCGAAGAGCGGCTGCCAGTCGATCTTCGCTTGTTCTTCGTACAGCTTGCCGATCATCATGTAGGTGGAGCCGATGTTTTTGACGTCTGGAAGGAACGAAATGCATCTAAATTAAAGCTGAACTACTATTGATGGGGATATTTTTTGAAAAGTGGAATTTCATACCAGAAGATTTTTCAAAATGGCGGGTTTTTCTCACATCTCAACTTGTGTATGATGTAGATACTCACCGACAGACGCCTTCGAGTACATCCCCTGCTGGTTATACTCGAAAGCAGAGCCGAGCGCAAAGAAGCTCTCCCCTATCCTCGAGAACTCTCTCTTGTACATGTTGACGCACTTCTTGTGCTGGTCCTGCGCCGTCTGCATCAAGTTCTTGATGCACTGGTCCATTTTGGCGACGTAGGCGAGGCTTTCTTCGATTTTCGGGTCGGCTAGCGATGACAGGATCTCCTTGAGAATAATAATGACAATGGTAAATGAGGTTTCGTTGTCGAAGATATTTGTCGTCATTGTGGAGGATTTTAAACGAAATGAATCCCGTCAATATTAGCAATTTCTCATATATTCATATACATAAGAATGAGAATGTTTCTGTTAGTCTCTATCTGTTCCAATTTCAATATAAACGAGAAATAAAGTGTTTGGAATTTTGTTCTTCGAAGGTATATAATAAAGAAGTGCGTCTCATTGATTTGTTAGTCTACACGGTTGCCGAAAAAATAGTGAACGCAACACGTACGAAAACAGTATTTTCCAGACTCCACCATGTATATTTTATTAGGAGTCAAGAAAATAGTTTTTTTCCGTTTACGTGGAAGTCGCAACCGAAAATCTTGCCAAAACGGAAAAAGCATTTATGGACATGTAATGGACGATATTTTCCGTACAGCTGTCAATAAGCCGTCAAACTCGTGAATCCTGTAGGATTTCCAGATGAAATTATTAATTGCTCCTCCCTATTGTTGTTACTTCTATAAAAACTGGACTGATAGGTAACTAATTATTGACAAAATGGTTAAGGCTTTCGCGGCCGAGGTTACTAGGGTTACCATAGCCGGCTGGCACGGGAGGCAATAGAGATCCAAAAACATGCGAAAAATTTTAACAGAAAGGAAGAAGCTTTGAATCTAAACAGAATTTGGAATCCCATTCTGAGGAAATCAAGAATAACTAATGATATCACAGCAGGTAGTGCGGCAACTAATAATGGTGATTATTCCTCGAACCCGACAGAAGTAATTAAAACTCCAGACTACCTGCATCAATATAAATACGCCTTGAGAAATCGAAACGTTTAGTCATCGGAGATGAGTAAACCTCTGAAGAAGCTGGCCACTCCCGCTAGCGAAACGTCAGGAAGAAATTCCAAAAAACGACGGCCTTCAAGCCCGAAGAGAAGTAGTTATACTAACTAATTATTCATAAAAAATAGAGACAAGAAAAAGAAGTGTTTTATTATAGGTACTTAATTAATGTCACATTTTAAAGCGGAAGAAACTTGGTATACCAATGGCTCGAAGACCCAAGAAGGAGTGGGAGCCGGCGTATACGGAGGCAGAGCAAAGACGAGAATCGCACTCAGCCTCGGACATAATGCAACTGTGCTCCAGGCAGAAGTAGCGGCCATCGAACACTGTATAGGGCAAATAAACAGGCAGAAGGTCGTAAATAAAACCATTGCCATTTTCTCCGACAGCCAGGCGGCAATTAAAGCGCTCAGCTCATTTCAAACCTAGTCTTGATTGGTGGGAAGCTGTCTGAGCGCACTCAAGGGGCTAAGTACCCAAAATAGGGTTACTCTAGCATGGGTACCCGGACATGAGGGTCACAAGGGTAACGAGGAGGCCGATGCTCTAGCCCGTGAAGGCGCATCTAAGGCTATGATCGGCCCAGAACCCTTCTGCGGGGTAGCGAAAGCAACCATAAAGACATCTATAAATTCATTGATGCAACGAAAGATTGGTGGAATAAGCAGAGGCTGCTAGCTATATGAAGGAGTCAGTGTCAAGGCTATGGAGTCTCATCAAAGAGATCAAGCTAGACAAAGAGCTCTAACAGCCAAGGAGCATCACAATAGATCTGAAAAGGTCGCAGTGAATCAGGCCATGGGCCAGCTCCCCGATAATCTAATCTATTGTCACATTTTCAAATAAATTATCGTTAATTATCGTTATTTTTTCATTTCACTATAAAAGTTATTGCAAATTTATGTGCACTTTTTATAGAAACAATATTCAAACATAGACTGACACAAAAAAAATTGAGATTAGTCAGGCAACTCAATATATTAATTGTGTAAGCACATTTCACACATGTCCATTCAACAGTTATATTATAAATTATAAGTATTTATTATAAAAATCATTACAATGAAGCAACGATTTTGGCCTACGTCATTGAATCTATAGTCATCAATAGTCAGTTGCAAGTATGCCTCTAGGGACTGTCAGCTGTCAGGATGCTGTTAAGGTGAATTTACAGAATTTCTTGACAACAACGATCTACGCGTTCTTGAGCAATTCAACCAAGTTCATGAAATAACTGAGTAAGATACAAATTTTTGTATTGGTGGTTTTGAACAGTTTAGGGAAAAATAGTATGTATACCTCGTAGGAAAAACCACATTGCAGAATTCCGTCAATCTTAACAATGATCCGGAAAGGTAAGGCTTATCCTACTGGGCGAACAATATACAATTTTTCTCTTCAATGAGTAAAAATGTACAAGGGGTCGTTAACGAGATTTCGTATTATCACTCCCTTCGACTATCTACTGAATATACCATTTTGTACTGAGATTATTTTGAGGAACCATTTACGTGAACTATTCCTCCATTTATCACAAGAAACAACGGTATTGCTTATGTTGGGGAATGGAATTGAAATAAATAATATAAAAATGATAAATATAGTAAAACAGATATTCAAAAATTAAATTCTTTCTAGTGGTTTTAAATTTCTTTGTGAAGCAGAGCTCCAGATAGGTATCATGAAATGAAGATGGGAGTAAACGAGAGAGAATTAAATATTTTTTAAACAGATGAACTGTCTTTCTTTCTTACCTTTTCCGGAGCGTCGACGCACGTACAAAAATTAGCACCGACCAGCTGATCCCTTTCCGCGTTGCGTTTCCCCTGTTTCCACTGTTTCTCGTCAGTGCAAGTCAGGAAATGGATCCACACGTCGCACGTCGACAAAATCGGGTGGCGGCACATGTAGTTTATGAACTCCTGCAGCTGCGCGCGACGGTGCTCGATAAAGTGCTCTTCGTAGCGGCCCGACACCTGAAACGTGAAATTTTTTTTTCAAGAGTGAGTTTTATTCAAATATTAATATGAAACACATCCGATGCGCGCCCATCAAGTCGAGATCTTCGGGATAAAAAACAACTGTAGAATAAAAAGTGATCTGATGTATGGAAAATTGTGAATTGGTGAATTTTTTGGGAAATAAGTAATATTGTTTTATGTGATTAAAATCACGATTAAAATCATGATTTAAATCGCTTGATTTTTTAAATTGAAATCATGATTTGAATCAATTTTTTTTGTTTTTTTTTTATTCAGAACCAGATAACAACATAATATAAAAGTTTTCTCGAAGATCAAAAGGAGTATCTGCTTTTAGAAAAAACAACAAAAAAGAAGTACATAATTCCAAATTCTTAAACTAAACGTAACACCTAAATTTTATTACTGTATATTTTCGGTCTATTCATTTTCGTTATACAATTTAAACAAAAACACTAGGTTTCCTCCTTTTTCTATGCCTAATCTGTTTCTAATATCCGAGTGTACAACTAGCGAAATGCGTGAAATTGTTGGGCAACGTCAATTTATAGGTTGAGAAGGAAAACAAGCCTCGACAGGAATATTCTTGCAAAATACACAACAAACGCGTTCGTGTTCGTGCCTCACTCGGCACTGTATAGCGAGTGAATAGGACAGAAGGAAAACAAATCGCGACAAGAATTTTCTTGCAAGAAGCGCGACAAATGCGTTGTCACAAGTTTTTGAGCCGCAAATTGTATTAAAATTTTTAGGCTTATACATTAAAATAATCAAATCAAAATGTTCAAATTTTATATTTGAATTTAAAAATTCAAAAAAATCAAATAAATCGTGATTTTTTTTTAATCAATGATTTTTTATTTTTTAATGAAAATCAGATTTTGCCCCACCCTGAAAAAATACATGGAATATCTCCAATCATTGGAGTTTTATATACAATACGGTCTTTTTTGTCATTTAAATTTCTAAAAATGATTTACTTCAGTCTTATTTATTAAAAATTACATTATTTGATATCTGTTTGGGGAACTGCCTCAAAATATGCATTGAAATCATTAAAAGCTTCACAAAAAAACCCTTTAATGTATTTATAAATTACTATTTCTAGAGCCAGCAAGACTATACAAACCGAGGAATCTATTAAGTAAAGATTCTTTGTTCAGGCCAAGAATTTGTGTTCTCATCCATTCAACTGAGAGTAAATATAAATATTCAAATCTTTCCCACATAATATGTTCTGATAGCCATAATAATCTAACCAGACAGTTAAATAATTTGAAAACCATACAAATAAAAAGCGATTTGGGAAAAAAGTCTTTGTACTTTTCTAGATTGAAAATGTATAACAGTCTGCCTACACACATGAAAAATATCGATTCTGTTGCAAAATTGAAAATAGAGTTCAAAATATATTTCACAGCTATCAATAATAATGACTAATTATCCACAAAATTATTTTTATTATGTATCGATAATGCCTGATTCAACTGATTCATTTATATTATTTTATACCCATCACTCCTTTCATTTATATATGTATATGCAACTGATATAATACTTTATTTCATTTGTTTCAATTTGTTCACATAAATATATTTTTTTGCCTTTTTTTCAACTCCCTGTATAAACATGAATGTTTCTTGGGACCATTAAAGTTATTACTACATTATCAACAAAAATACTCCTACCACAATTCGAAAAAATTAAGTTGTGGTAGGTTAAGGAACCAAAAAAAAAATAGAAAAAAGAATCAAAAGTGCAATTCTTTGTTTATTTCATTTTTCACAAATCAGGTACTTCAGTTTTCATGAACGTGTTTGGCATGCCAATCGTACCTCATAAATATCTATATCACTTATAATATACTCAACAAGTTTGTCTTCACTTGGACAATAGGATGAACTTTTCCGACAACCCCCGTATATTTACCTGCTTATCCGGCAAAGGCGGTATCGCTATCACGTTGAATTTGGCCGTCAGTCTGTCGTGCAACCAGTCGAAATGTTTATACCGCCTCGAGACCTCGACGTTGGAAAAGGAAGGAGTCAATTGGTAAGCGATGAAAGACTTCAGTCCCCCCATTTTGGTGGCTTTTTTGGGGGACGCGATCTGTACCGTGTAAGGGTTAGAAATGACCTCCCACTTGCCTAAACAGTCGTCGCCGTCTCTCGATATTCGATACTTTTTACTGACGGGAAGGGTACTAGCCGTCCCTGGAAAAAATTGGAACATACGGCTTCAAAATGAGGCAAAATCAATTTTATTATTTTATTGTCACTTTTTAATTATATTCGCCAGTTTGTACTCTCAAGCAGTGGCGGATCCAGGATCAGGTCAAGGGGGAGGTCTATAACTCAAAATTTATATATATATATATATATATATATATATATATATATGTATATATATATTCTCTGGTCTATCACAATTTGCATTCAATTCGAAATGCCCACCACAAGATAGCTAGCTATTTCTGGCTTTGACCTTCATCAGCTGTGTGTTGGCATGGTCCTCGTATCGAAGACAAACTGTGATAGATATCAGTTTCCTGATTCATCTTGCTTCATAGCAAATAACTTTCTCTTTATATATATATATATATATATATATATATATATATATATACCAGAAAATTATGAGCTACCGTATAGCAACAACTAGTCAAGATCCAAAAAAAGGTGAGAGAGCAAAATTTGAAGGTGTAGCCAGGAGGTAAAGTAGGTTCGAAACTTTCCTTTTTTTAAATCGAATCGAGTTGATTTAACCTAATCAACAGCATATTCTACTCATACATAGTATATTCAAATCGTTACCGGCATACACAATACTCATCACAAATGTTACTACTTTTTCAAATACTGCGCCAAAAAGAATCCAGTGGCAGCACTGTCAGAAATTTCTCGAACTTTTCCTCGATAAGCCTGACAAGTGTCAATTTCCTTTAAAGTGTCAGCGAGAAAAATGCAATTTGATAGTTAAAAAAAACATTTTATTTTGAACCTACAACATGAAGAGGACTCTATTTTCATATTTTACCAGATGAAAAAAAAAAGAAAAGAACAATCGGTGAGTCCAAAAATTTCAAGCGAAATTTGTTTGTTTGTTTGGGTAACATTCAATCCAGATCTTGTTTGTATTATTTTTAATTCTTGAGAATTATATTTTTAGGAATTGGAGGATTATCGAATTGAATGATTCAATAAAATTGGTTGTTGAAAAATGAAAATTTACCAATGTTCAAATGTAGCCTGCTCTTTAGTTTTCAATGGAATGTAATAATAATTATTAAAGTTCTTCAATTTCAAAGCAAAAAAATGTATTATATTTTTTTTTGTCTTGCTCATGTGACATTTTTTCGTTCCCTAACAAAATTTGGAAATTAGGAGCCGATAAAAATTGAAAAAAAAAAATCTTATTTTCCCAATGGGGGGGGGTCCGGACCCGGAACCCCCCCCCGTGGATCCGCCACTGCTCTCAAGACAAACTTTTCATGGTAAATCAAATGTGGTTACTAAGAAGCAATAGAATGGCCTGCACGGTCACCAGATCTAAGTCCATCGAATTTCCCCTAATGGCCCACACTGAAAGTGGAATTTGATGAGAAATTGAAAGAGGAAAATAATAAGGATAATCTGTGAGTGAATCATCATTAATCATCAGTATGAAGCTAATTCACGGTAGATCAAATGGTTGATAAAAAGCAATAAAAAGGGAATAGCATAATTTCTTGTGGGCCTCGTTGAAAATAAAACTTATCTCAAAACTGAGATAGGAGAGTGCAAACCATTGTGAGTAATGTATCCTGAACAGTTTTGTCAGCTTTGTCTGAAAATTGCAAAAAATCCATTTTTTGTATACTGATTCTGACTTTTCATTTCAATTTGTGGTCTTTCCCTTTGATAAGGATAATCTGTGAGAAAACTCTTGGTTCATTAGTATCAGGACGAAAAGTAAAATGATCGAAAATAGCAGAATGTGCAATTTTCGAATTTAAGTCCAATAGATTTTTCAGGTCTGCCTCCATGTTTTAATCTACTTTTTCAAACTCTACATCTGAATCATATTAGATTTCATATAAATGAGAGAGCCATTCGATTTTTCAATGAACTTCCATTTTAAAAGGAAGATGTTTACTAAATAAAATTGTCTCTTACCGGAAAATAATATTTCAACTTATATAATTTTTTATTAATATCAGTGACTGAAAAAAAAATTCCAGGAATAATTTAAGCTTCCATAGTATTCGGTGAGAAAATTTCACATCATAATTTGGAAAAAAATTGATCAATCCATATTAACATTTCAAATTAATTTCTCTCCTCAGTTGGTCAGGGTATTGCTGTCTTTATCATATGTTGATAGGTCATTGTTGTTGAACCGGTTCTGTCAGAAAGCTTAATAATTACTAGCTTGAAAAAATTATATAGATATATCCACTATATTTCGTTAAATAAAAAAAAATACCAACTTAAGGTCAAACCAAATAGTGAAACTTAGATGAATACCAGCCCAATCTATCAGCCTTTGACAATTTCAGTTAACTAAAGGTGGTATAAATATATTCAATTTCCAACAAAGACTACTTTTTGAAAAAAATGTAACCAGAAAAACTGAAGTGTGAGGGCAGTACGAGGAACATAAGTTACAAAATAGTGGCAATAGAAAAATGCAAATTAACTTTATCCCCAATTATGGACCTGAAATACAATAAATACTATAACTGACTACTCACCTAAAATATATCCTTCCAAGCCAGATTTCACATAAACAGAAAAAATATTCAAACTCTTCTTTGTTACAGAGCCTTTTCCATCTCCCATAACGCTACTACCTCCCAATGATACATTATCATGCTGAACATTATTTCCACCATAAGAAAACTGATTCTGATTGGTTTCATTACTAAAAAATAACAAATGTCATGCAGAATGAAACTGAGAAATAAATAGAACGTTCTGCCATTTTTCTTAGAAAACTCAAATGAAAAACTCGAATAACTGACCTGATCAGTGTATAAGATTGTTATTGACATCCAAAACTTGAAATAACTTCTCAGAGTATCAGGCATTCCAGATCATGTGATGTCTAGGGGGCAAATACCAGTTTTACCATGGAAATCACACTTTTATGAAAAAAAAAAACAAACGAAACATACTGGGGGGGCAGATGCCGCCGTATTGGTTCATTTCGTCATTTCACAAGATGTTGACAAGTATCTGGAATGCCTAATTTCCTTATCACACTTGTGGTTTCGAAGTTAACCTTCCACTTTCTTGAAAGGGAAACTTTACAATCCAAACTCATATAGAACTTGGAAGATAAAAAACCACTGACCACTTTTCTTACTTCAATCAGCCTCTACTGAAACTCAAAATAGCCAAGACCCTTGTTTTCTTTCTTTGGTAGAACGTTCCTAAAACCTATCCCTTCAACCTACTTGTAAATGTTCTGCTGTGGCTGGTGATTATTGCCTATCTCCGAATACATCGTATCATCCTCCCAATCATCATCATCATCCCAATCGTCTTTCTGGTTCGGAGGTGTACTTTCAGCCCAGTCGTTTTGAGAGGGCAAAACAGGGGCAGGCATGCTTGGAGGGTTGGAACCGCCTATCCTCTCCACGTAGGCTTCTGGAAAAAGCCCCGACTGCCCCTTGGAGTTAATGCCCTCCCACCATCCTTCCCCAACATCGGTCCTGGTAACTGTTAGGACTTCGCCTGTCGAGATGGTCATCTCTGCTGTTCCAGCTTCCCCTTGGAAATCATACAGCACCTTCACTTTGAACGTGGCCATTTTCACTGGGGTTCAATATAAGTTGTGGGTGTACGTAGGTTCTTGAACCGCTGTCTCTATCTTTATCAATGTTCTGGATCAGTGATTTCAATTCTGGGCTTGTTTTGGTTACTTGCACGTCTGTTTCGCGTAGTTGTTGTTTTTTACTTGTGTTCCGTTGGCAAATAGTAGTTGTGGGCACGGTTTGTTCACGTACATTAACAATTTTCACTTTATTTTGGCGACAATAGGCAATTCTGACAATTACGATGTGTCATCCATGTTTATGGAGGATGTAAAATTGAAAGATGACGTTTGCGGTTTAACCGTTTGACTGACATATCTCAACATCGATTGCTGGGGGCTGGGGCCAAGGATGTTAGTATACGTGTACAGATAAAGGTTCACGCGTCGCCGCCATCAATCCCTGTTTCCGTTACGTATGACATCATATTAAAAACTTTTGCTACAACAGGACCGGATCCAAGGATTGTTACAAAACAATTCGAATGGAAAACGTATTTTGTTTGTATTCGAACTTTTCAGAGCACAGCAGAGTGCATAGCACTGTCATGGAGTCTATTAGGAATTTGGGCAAGATGCATTTTAGGTTAAGATCCTATTAGGCATTCCAGATACTTGTCAAAAATGTAAAATGAATCGAAATGAACCAATTCGGCGCCATCTGCCCCCCAGAAACTATCGTTTGTTTTTTGCAAACGAGTGTGTGATTGGTTGAAACTTGTGTTAGCCACCCAGACATTACGTGATCTGGAATGCCTAATACAGCAGCTAGTTTTGAAATATGTCTGGACCAATATTTCTAAACCTATAATAATACACCTATATGCCCATACATCTGTATCATAATGAGCTCATTATGATACAGATTTTTCATGAAGAGAAAATCCAATTCAGTGGCAAAAAGGCTACATGAAAAGTCGGTTCAGAATAAAATCAGCTTTGCCAATACAATATTGAACTATATTAAGACTAGCAATAATGAAATAAATGTTAATAATCCATCATCATTCCAGATCAGTATGACCCACAATACAAATGTAATATTTATAGTTCTTTATCATTTATCGGGTGTTGAAAAAATAGCGTATGTAACTCACATGTTATGGTTATTAATACACTCGCAGCAACCATACGAAACTCACCTTTGGCTAGTTTTGTATCCCGGTTAATGGTGGTCTATAAATAACCATCATTATATGATCGTTGCATAATATACTATTATAAAATAACTTACCTTTGTTAGAGTTGCGGAAACCAAATCCGCATCCGTGCAATAAAAAAGATTAGTATTTTTATGAAAATTGTTTCTTGTATGTTTTTGATAGACAAATTCAGTTACGAGAAGTTGATAACTAATACGACGCAATACATTCAAAATAGGAACTGTTTTTCAATGAACACAGCAACTTCTCGGGGTAGATTGAAAGTCTGTCCTACTTGTATAATAGTTCCCAATGTAATTTCAATTTTTTTTAGATTTTGGTAGGTTAACAACCCTAAACTACAAAACACAAATTCATTCACTACAAAATAATAAAAAAATAGTTATTATAGTCTATTTATTGCATATTTGGTGAGCCCTAAATACATTCAGTATTCAGTACCTTGTAACGTTCAATGACAAACAGTAGGAAACGAATAGAATAGGGTGGAAGTATCTGCAGTTTACGTCAATTCAATCATGGCCTTTTTCTTGGAGAAGCTTTCTTTGGGGGATTGCAAATCTGTGTTGATATTTTGACGAAATATTTTTGACGTCGATATAATTTTTTTTGATAAAGGCAGCAAAAAAATAATATGTTCGATGCGAGTTTCAAATTACATTCGGTAATACGAAACAAGTTTGCGTATTTGAAAACTATCATTCTCAATTTTCACAAAAATGTTTTTTTTTAGAAATGTAGCACTACACCTTTTTCGTGATTTTTGAAGTACTTTTTTTTTCTAGAATTACCAATGAGGAAAATAAAGGCAGTTGTGATTCATAGTGCCCTACCATTTCCATTGAATTGCTGCTTTTCCTAAATCGAAAAAATTGACCACTTCTCATCAAATTCTATTAGAATACATAACCTCGTGAATATTTGTTTTACACGGGTTGAAAGAAGTTCTATGTACAGCTCATCCAGACAACCCTGACAAAAAAATTGTAATGTATATGTGCTCACCGACGGCTATGAAATATAATAATCTCTGTTAAAAACGTATAGTATTAATTCTTATTTTTTCGGATTGTGATAGGTTAAGAACCCAAAAACAGTAGAAGAAAGAATCCATCCATCACAAAATAATGACATACTGTTCTTTGGATAGAAGTCTATTATCCTCAAACCCGAGCCTTTTGGGAGAATTAATATTACTACTCACGTATTTTTATGCGTAGAACACGAATCCGAATTCAAAAAGCGGAGCTTTCCCTTCGCTCAAAAGTTATGGCCCTTCAAAGATCGGAAGAAGGACATACTCAGCCTTCTTTTTTGAATGAAAAAAAACTATAGAACCTCAACTGATTCAACCTTCTTCATTACTTTCGAGTGAGTTTTTCACAAAAACCAGAAAAATATAATTCCGAGCGATTTTGAGGGTTCAAGTTATGAAGAATGTGAAATTTGTTGTAAATGGCATCTGACGAATGAGAAGGTGTGGTTCTGTCGTTCAAAAAAGAAGGCGGGATATGCCCCTCTTCCGACATTGAAAGGGCCATAACTTTCGAAAGAAGGAAGGGCGCCTCGTTTTGACTCGAGATTAATGTTCTACACATAAAAATACGTAGGAAGCACAAAAAAAATCCAAAAGATTCGGGTGTGGGGATAATAGAATTTTACTTTTCTTTGAATGTCTCTCATGAGGTCCTGGACAGAATTCATTCCAACCTGATGTTTTACTCTTCTCGCCAACCGATCTGTGTGCAGTTAATACAAGTGGTCTTCCCCTATTGTTCTATAAATGGTGCGTGAAATGTTTCCATTCTGGAATATTCCATAGATTTCATCTTTCGGTACCCGCTCAACTAATTTGTAGATACTTTTTCTTATTCTAATTTATACGACATCTCAAAGATAAACATATAAAATCAATAAATCTCAGCTGACAGTAAACAAAGTAAAGAGACTTTTGTTACTGAAGGCAACCTGATATTATTATTTTTTGTTGAAATTAAAACCAATAAACAATTTTGTGCCAAAACTTTCAGGACATACGTTATGTTTACTGTCTCTAAATATGTTTCTAGAAGTTGCTTTTTGTACGAGCCAGCTCACTCGATTGAATAATTCACTTATAAATATATAAAATAATAATAATCAATGCAGTTTATTGAACAAAATGCAATTTTGCTTAAATGGTTATCGCTTATAATATAATATTACGATAAAGTCATCAACTGATTCACACAATTATGATCTGTCTACCTGATTATAATTTTTTTAAAGAAAACATTTTCAAAAATCAATGATTTTAGCGAATTATCTTCAAGTTTGAATTGTTACAAGTTTTGTTTTTCTCCTTTAGAATTGGAGGACTTACATCCACTTTTCCCACCAATAATTAAATTATATTGTATAGTCCAAATGGCCTAGTTAGTTGAGGCGTACGCCCTCTGAGTTTGTTGGTTCGAGTCTCAGTGAAACCGTACTTTTTTAACGATTAAAATATGACTTTTCAGGAACTAAATATGAATTTTTAGAATTACCGGAATATGTCGATAAATATAAATAACGAAAAAACAACCCATATCTACAATTGACAATCAATATGATACTTGAGATAGAGTTCTGGAGTATTATCATGGTCGAAGAAAAAAGTAACTGTACAACTCTAATGGATATTGACCATATCATCTCCTGTTATACAAACTACTATTATTAATCACAAAAAACATTAATGTACATAACAAATAGTTATATACAAACTATATAAAACTATAAGGAACAAACAACAACAAATAAATCAGTTGGATCAGAATACTCATCTTGATTTTGATATTTGATTTGATTTTGATATTTTCTAGATATTCCGGCAGACTGTTACAAATTATGACTCGGGTGAATCGGGAGAAAAATGCTGGAATCATGCGAAAAACGCCAAAAGCATCACGAACAGCAAACTTGGAGTATACAATGTATTTCTTTACTGTCCCTCCCCCTTTAATTTTTCGAACGGGTTAACTCAAAAAATTTTAACTTGGGATCTTGAAATTGATGCATAAATACTATATTTTGAAGTGAAATTGACAGATCAAAATTTCAGGATATCGACTGGTCGCCATCTGGAAAAAAATTCAATGAAAATGGTGGTCTTATGATCAATTATTTTGAAGCTCCTGACCCTACAAAATGGCAGAACATTTAATAATTGACTGAATTTATCGACGTTTAATTCATACTTTCAGGAAATAAGCTGGGTTCAGTTCAGAAGATGCTCGAAACGTTTGCCTTGAACATCTTGACATAAGAACAGCCTATCCAATATTTCATGTCGAACATTTTCGAAAGCAGCAACGTCGATATTTCTACAAATATTTATTATTCTCTGGCGTATATTCAATATTGAAGCAGGTTCAGTCATGCACCGTTTGCTTCAAATAGCCCCATATAAAAAGTCTGAAGGTGCCAAATCTGGCAAGCGGGCTGGCCATTCCGTAGGACCTCGATAACCAATCAGAAGATCAAGGAAAGTATTATCCAAATAGTTAGCATATTCAAATACTGTTAATGTTCAATTGACCATTTTGGAGATTAGTTTGAATGGTACCTATCTGCTTGTAAAATCGAAAACTGAATGAGAATATTTGAACTGAACAATGATGTTCTTTGTCGTACTGACATTTTTTACTTTCTTTTATCAACAAAAAATAACTTATCAACCTTATCGGGTTGTTGGGATTTCCATATTGCAGAGAAACACGAATTTCTCTAGAAATATCGATGTTAATGTGTTTGTACTCAGGTAATTATCAAATTTTCCTCCATTTTGTAGTAGGTGAAGATATTGACTTCATTTTCTAGGGTTGTGAAGTATTCGTCAGGAGCTTCAAAATGATGTATTACAAGCCCCTCCTTTCCATATAAATATTTTTACCAGATGACGTCCAGTCGCCATCTTGAATTTTTCATCTGTCAAATTCACAGGAAAATATAGTATTTTGCGTCGGTTTCATTACCCCAAGTTCAAATTTTTTGAGTTCACCCGTTCAAAAAATGAAAGAATGCACTATGTATATTACTTTGGTCATGACCTCTGTGGTCATGACTTGTGCTCATGATCTGTAATTAACACTGAATAAACGGAAAAAGAGGTAAAGCAACTGCCAAGATGACTTGTATGAGCCGTATGCATGATAATTTATGTTTTGCATATGTTGGTTGTTCACCAGTTGATCATATCCAAAGTCTTCTTCAAAGCTGAATGTTTCTGCGGTAGGTATTGTTTTATCTGATTCATAACATCACCTCTCTATCACGATTATCTATTGAATGGTTCAACAGTTCAACTGTTGGAAATCAACTGATCTGATGTCAACTCAATTGATGAGTTGAGCCATGAAAAAAGTATATGAAACATATTTTCAGAACCACGAGTATTCACGGAGGAATTCATTTTTCCAGATAATTTTATTTCTTTGCAAAACATCTTGGAAATCCCTCGTAATATCCTATTACGTTCTACGGCCTCCCATCACCCTGTACAAGGTTATAATTATCGTCTTGATATTTGAAAAGGTCATTTACATAAAATGATGTCATAGCTATTATTCACCTGAGCGATATAAAGGTGTACTCGAACTAGGCAAAAGTGAAAAAATGTCTGCCGTACAAGGACCTACGCAAAAGAAAAGTAGGCTCCGACCCAGTTCATTTGAAACAGCTGAATGAAACTCGGTGTAAATAAAACCAATCGACCTTCCTCTGTTTTTGTTTTGATCGCAGTGCAATGACGACTTGTCAACCTCTTTTTAATAGCAATAAACTTCCGGGACTCACCTCAGGACATTTCTTCTCGCATTTTTCTCCGAAAAGATGAATCGGACACACTTTTATGAAAAAAATCGATCGAAGCGTAAACAAAACAATGCGGATTCAATGCCACCGGTCTTATCGCGTTTTCCTGCACTCTAGACCTACTCGCGATGGATTAAGTAATAGACTGACGTTTGATTGTTTTGCAGGAAACCGCGTGGTGCTACGCACACGTGACTCTAGACCGCAACGGGCGAGAATTTTTTTTTGTGTAATGTCACAGAATCGATTGTTTTCAAAAAGGCGCGGCGCGGCGTCCGTGCCAGTGTTTTATGTCTCGGTTCACGGAAGAATGAAAGTCCCGCAATGCTCAGTGGACATCGGGAGCACCAATAGAAAGACTGGAGTAATTCGAAAATTGCTTGATTTAACCTGTCAGAAAATACCAACGTCGACAAGTAAAGTAGTACTATTCCGGAAAACGGAGGAGTTCGGCAGGTTTCTTATCGGACGACAAAAGGGTGGGAAGATTGTACCAATCTGGTCGATGTCGATGAAACTACTAAAGGCCTTGTGATGGATTTATTGGGAGTGGAATTTATATTGAAAAGAAACAAATCGGATTTCGTACAAGTAAAGCTACGTACAGTTCATCAGTATCATCAACACGTCTTAATTTCCACATTTTCTTTTCGGATAGACTCAACTATTCCTGCTTTCAGATTTTCTTGTTCTTGAAAGTCGTAAACAAGTGCCATTTACCATTCTTCAAGGAATTAAAGACGAAGTGCCTATATACATAACACAAGGTACATTTCAAACATTCATGAGTTTGAAATTTTTCCTAGAGATCAATTACCCTAACACCAAACTGACATTTTTGCACTCGTCGCTCGTTTCGCTAACAAGGTTAGCATCTTCAGTTCTTGTCATTCCTGAAACACATTCAGATACATTCCAAATACTCGAATCATTGTCCAGAACATAAAATGGTGGCACTGCAATTCCTTGTCCATAGATTAATAACTTTTCCTTTGAATAAAGATAAGTACAACAATGAAAGGAGAGTGATTAGGTACGTAGCTGAAGTGAACGGTTTAAACCCAGAGATTGTTGATAATTAGAATCTAGGGAAACACTTCGTAAATCCTCGACTTTTTAAGAAAATGAGAAAAATGAAAAGTTTATAGTAATTTCATATGAACCTCAATACACTAGAGGACTTCAACAGATATTTGATGAAGTGAATATGAAAGTTGCGTATAAAAATTCTTACAAATTACAACAGCTTCTTGGTAACCCAAAAGATAAATTAGAAAAATCAGAGGGAATTTACGAAATCAGCTGTCAAGATTGCAACAACAAATACATCGACGAGAGCCGACGAGCTATTGAAACCCGTTTCAAAGAGCAGTTTGCACACATGAACTATGGAAGAGTAGAAAAATCCAGTGTCGTCCAACACGCTCTAGACAATAACCACACAATTGGTGAAAGCAATCTCAAACTGATCAAGCATGTGCATGACACAAAACTTCTCGATGCATGCGAGAGTCCCGAAATAGCAAGAGCATGAACGGTGACAAGGACCTATCACTTCCAGCCCGCTTTTCAATTTATTGTGGAGAAAGTAATCAGAATAATCAAAAATAATGGATGACGGACCAACAAATTTTGCAGGTAGCAATAGTTCATTCTCGAGAAATTAATTAGGATAATTAACAGTAACAAACAAAGTCCATATAGGACCAAAAAACTTCAGGTATATAAATGAGTAACACTAGCTTTACAAAGAACGACAGCCTTCAAAACCCGAAAAATAGTAGTAACACTGGAACCCTAGCTTTAGATTCAGTATCTATTTCCTTCTCCTGAAGACGCTAACATTGTTAGCGAAACGCGCGTCTAGTGAAAAAATATCAGTTTGGTGTTAGGGTATTTGATCTTCAGGAATAGTTCCAACTTTTACACCAAAATTCGTTAATTCGTGAGGTTCACACTTGTTTTTTTCGTTTCACTGCTAAAAAACAGGGAAGGACCGATTAATACTCAATTCTATTCAAAAACTTGTATTTCAAAAAATAATGAACTTTTTCTAATGAAAAGTAGTTCATATTCTAACCTACTACTTAATATATTAACATATTCATAGAAAGTAAATGATACCTACATCTGAAAACAAAATATACAGAACAAAAAACAATCTCTTGATCATATCTATTTCGATAACTTAGGCGGCAGCTGTAAAAAAACATTAGGTAAATTATTAAAGTTGTTTTTTTTTAGTTCAATTATTTTTCAGTGGATGAATCGAATGATGACGACGATTTCACAAAATAACCTTCAGTATGGAAAAGTTCTGTTACGTTGTAAACTGAAGATATCTTTGTAGAGTTAAAGATGATATTGACAGTTAGTGACGACATATAAAAATGAGTTTTGGATTAGTGTTCCAATACCTGTAACATAAAGCATTGTTTGGGCATGGATTTCCTAACCAACAAAATAACTCCAAAAGAAACTGCTTAGTCTTGGAATTATAATTTTGCGCCATTAAAATCAATTTGCTTTACGATATATATTTTGCTTCATATTAAATACGACTCATTTTTGTTTTTTAGGAATTTGGAAGAGATATACGTTATCTTGTGGTTTATTGAGAAATAGGATAGTTATGCCTGTGTACAAAGAATTTGATGCGTTTTTATTACGCCTTAACATACACTATTATGTTGATATTTCCGTTTTGTTCATTATAAGGTCAAGTTAGGACAATTGAAATAACAAAAACTCCGACAGAGCCAAATTTTGGTAAAGACCTTGGATTCACCATTAAAAATGAAAATTTGAAAGTCCCCATCAATGCCATGTGTGCTGAGAAAGTTATCCGGGATCACATGTCAAAATTTCAGGTGTTTCGAGTTTTTCTCGAGTGGTAAACCCAAGGTCTTCATTCTCAGTCGGATTTTTTTTTATATGATCACTGTTTTTATGTCTAACTTGACCTAGCAATGATAAAACACGACGGTAAAATAGATGTAGATTTCTGTTTGTCAGTTGGATCATGTTTGACTGAAATGCTTAAAGCTTATGAAGCTCCAAAAAATAGCTGATAATTGGGATTTAAAATCAAGATCGCAGCTGATTACTTCAGCAGAAACAAATATTTATTTAGAACCATATATGTAATGCCTTTATTACTAACGTCATTGAAGGTTGGGAAGTGTCACATTACACACATCTACTTCCCGCCCTCATTTCATCTATTCTAGACTTTATCTGTCATTTATTGACTTTATCTGACATTTATTTATATTGGTGACAATTGTATACCCTGTAGTCACGGTAACAATATATCTACTTGATTATTCTGAGAAAACCGCGTTCTTGGTAATTTGTCGTTAAATGTAATATTTTAGATATGTTCAGAACGAAACAGAGATTTATTAGTTTTAACCGAAATATGATGGTTGTAAATAAAATAGTATAGAAACCTCGGTAGGAAGTTTCATTCCTGTCTCGAAATCATAGCTTACCTGGACCCTTTGCGTCTTGGTTCACTAACTGATCTCACGACAGGAATGAATCACTTCCCACCTCAGTGTGTAATATACTATTCCCTCAATTTAACATTTTTCACATTATTTGAAAATTGAAAAAAATAAGTGATCATTTACGTTTCAAATGAGTTCTTTTGTATTTTTGTGTGAGTGGTAGTTGTGAATTGTGCTTTTAAACATATCAAATTGAGTTCGTAGTGCCATCTTGACCAAAACTTCAACTAATTTGTTCATTCATTGAAATCATCTTCAAAATATGAATGATGTTCAACACTGATGAGAAAAATCCACTAGTTTGGATTGATTGCCATCTCTTGGTAATATGTATAAGTGATAACGAAAATGGGTGTTTCAAGCTACGGCGCTGGCATCCGCAAGTAAAATGTAAAAAACATGACTTGGAAACGAACTCACTAATGCCATCTATCCGTAGCTCCCATCCCTTCAAAAGAAATTTCTTCTTTTCCAATAAGTATACTATGCAGTATTATTAACACTGTACTGCTTTGGTAATTTGTATTATACTGTATTATTGTATTCAGGCTTGTTCGAGTGGAAAAATAGCTCTGCAAAACTCCGCCAAGTAAAGTAAAGGTCTTTGTTAATATTATCATTTTCGCATGGTTGGCTAACTATCCTATACCGCAATAAACAATGGTTTTATGCTATACCTACATCGTAACATTCTGAAAATATCTAGCAGAAATCTGCCGACAATCTCTCTCACTCACTCGCGTACGACACAAAAGATGATGACGATGAAACTATCGATGAGATGACCGAATGATGATAAGACGTCACGAATCGAATGCTATCGTCACCTTCGATAATAGGCGGCGAAGATATGGAAGAGGGTTCCTGTGGCAGGGGCTCCGATTCTTCCGCAGCCGGTTCTGGCGCGGCTTCTTCTGCCGAAGGCGCCGGTTCCGACGGAGTTGGAGTTTCTCCTTCTGGGGCGGCTTCCGCTGTAGCTGCGGGGGTGTCTGTAGCCGTGGGGGTTTCTGTAGTTGCGGGAGAGGCTTCTGATGGAGCTGCAGCCTCTGATGCTGGAGGAGCATCCCCTGAAAACGAGTTTTGAGGTTATGCAACGAATTATATTCAGTGCGCCTCGATTTTCTTAGCTCCACCGCCATGATTCGGGTGTTGAAAAAAATGATGTTTCTCTGGTTTTGAAATATGAGGTGTTACTTTTTGAAAATTGACGGAAACGTCGAAACGCCCGATATGTCGTAATTGGTAATGAAAAGGATTACTTTTTATCACTCAAACACAGAATCATTATTTACTATACAGAAGTTCACCAACAAGAGCATAAAGTGTATCACTGACTAAAATATTCTATTCGCGATAAAAAGTGAGATTGCAGTGCTAGCGCGGAGAAACGTGGTTATATTGTCATCTTTATATTTGCATGTGTATACAGGGTGTCCCAAACTCAATGGCCTATTAGACATTTCTAGAAAACGGGACATAGGATTATTTTGAAAATTTGAATTCTTGGGTAATTAGTTCTGTTCTATCGATCTAAAATATTTTCAGCGCTGCGACGTTGCCGCATATATTGAAAAGTAGCAACAACTTTGATATTTTAAATGGGACACCCTATATATTATTGCATTTCTCGCTTAGTTATTGCTTTCCAATTATTTTTGTATAATACTTCCCTATACCTATCTTCAGTGGTTTTCGAGAAATTAATTGATTTTCTTATTTTTTGTGCGAAACGTAGCTTTAATCAAATGCTTATTACTGTGGTATTTGGATTCGAAGACAGCTGAAATTTTGAATGTAGTTTGACAATGCCCTGTGTATTAGTTGTGTCTAAGGAAATTTCTTCTACATTATACAGGGTCGTTCAAAATTTGTGGTTTTACCGATACATACAAAAGTGGTGAAAAGTGCATTTTTTCAAATGGAACATCCTGTATATTATCGATAATCCTGAAAGACAATTGAAGTTCCTTTCAAATGATGTGTCATGTTCCTATACCTAAATAGTCAGGTTTCCGAAATAAATACAAGTTTATATAAAAATTGTATTATGTCGACATAATTTGTATTAGGTGGCTATGAAATGTCATGGAACATGTCATTATGAAAATTCGACAATTAATGCATCAATAATAAAACATTTTCGCTTTCAATAACGTAAATTTGATTAGAAAAGAATAAAAATGGAAATTGTTTATTCTTCATGGTCAATGTGATCAAATTATAGCAAGAACATGCAAAATGTTCTGTTTCATTCACTTCGTTCCCAGTTGTCGGCATGATTGGATTTCTTGGTGCTTCAATATTCCCAAACACAGCATAATTCCGTTCAATTCTTCTGAATTTTCTTCTATTCATATGCGGTAAATTTGGATAAAGTTCAATGAATTATCTGATGCATGTTCTCGAAACAATTCTTTGGCACTCACCATGAATATAAAACAAATTTGAAATATCTAAATTTGAATATGCATTATAATCCATTTTCAATACTTTCTTCTGACAGAAACACTATGAAAATCACTGCTTGTCTAACTTAAAGTTTGTTTGGCCATGAAGAATAATCAATTTCGTCAAAACTTCATTTGAATTGTTTTTGCCTTCCATTTTGATTTTTTTCTAATCAAATTTACGTTAATGACATTTCATTATTGATGCATTAATTGTCGAATTTTCATAATGACATGTTCCATGACATTTCATAGCTACCTAATACAAAATATGTCAAAATAATACAATTTTTATAGAAACTTGCATTTATTTCGGAAACCTGACTATTTAGGTATAGGAACATGACACATCATTTGAAAGGAACTTCAATTGTCTTTCAGGATTTTCGAAATTATACAGGATGTTCCATTTGAAAAAATGCACTTTTCACCACTTTTGTATGTGTCGGTGAATTCACAAATTTTGAACGACCCTGTATAATGGAGAAAAAATTTCTTTAGGCGCAACTAATACACAGGGCATTGTCAAACTACATTTAAAATTTCAGCTGTCTTCGAATCCAAATACCGCAATAATAAGCATTTGATTAAAGCTACGTTTCGCACAAAAAATAAGGAAATCAATGAATATCTCAAAAACCACTAAAGATAGGTATAGGGAAGTATCATACAAAAATAATCGGAAAGCAATAACAAAGCGAGAAAGGCAATAATATATAGGGTGTCCCATTTAAAATATCAAAGTTGTTGCTACTTTTCAATATAAGCGGCAACGTCGCAGCGCTGAAAATATTTTAGATCGATAGAACAGAACTAATTACCCAAGAATTCAGATTTTCATAATAATCCTATGTCCCGTTTTCCAGAAATGTCTAATAGGTCATTGAATTTGGGACACCCTGTATATGGAGCTTCGATGTTCTCGTGTTCATTTGTTCTTGAAATTTTCAATTTCTCATTAATTTCTGTGTGAGAAGTGACTCAATCGACAGTTGAACACTCGAAGAACATTTCGTTGAACGAATTATCAAAACATTGTAATACTCGAAGTTGTTCCCAGATAAGACTTGGGTTTATGAGTGTCTGCTCTCAAATCGGGCTTAATGAACGAATATTGCACAATTTAATTACTAAAACACAGTGGCGTGTCTAAGGGGGGAGGCAGAGCCCCCCCCCAAAGCAGCTCGTGTCGCTCAAAGGAAAAAAACGAAAATCTCCGTCCATCCACTCTGAATTGATGCTTAATGAAATCTACTGATAATTAATTGATATATGATCATTTTTTCTTAGTACACGTATGTATATGTACGTACGAATATATAATTTGATGAGAAACCCGTCGGTTGGGACCTTTAGTCATATTTGCGGCGGATACATGACCAGTGGAAAAGCATATTATTGGTCGTATTTTCATCTCAACATGTTCGTTTGTAATCGGTGATAATGTCACGTAGCTGCTGATGAACCACGAACCGTGTAAAAGCATTTTGTTTTTTGAGTATGTTTCCCACAATAAAGATTTTATACAGATATTTGCGACTCTTCCAGTATCAACAGCAACAGCGGAAAGAAGAAAGAAGCATTTGAGGTCAACCATGGCAGAAGAGCGTTTGAATGGTTTAAATTTACTCAACATTCATGAAGAAGTTGATATTGATATCGAAAATGTAATATATAGATTTGCTGCAATTAAACCTAGACGAATGAACCTCAAAGATTGGGCAGGGTCAGATGATTGAATGAAAAACATTAAAAAGACTAGTCATTCTGTTGTTTCGCTTTATTTTTCGTTCTTTTTTTATTTTGACGAGGTGAATCACGAACTCAATTTTTGGCAATATTTTTCATTTATGCTCCCCCCCCCCAAAAAAACAGAATTCTAAACACGCCACTGTTAATACACACCTGAAATGATTGAAAATTACATCTCTCGGCTGGGAAAACTCACTCCGATCACTTATAGTTTACAGCTGGTTGATGTGATTCTCTCTAATTAGAATTATGCATTACACACCAAATTATACATTAACACCAATGTCAGATTTCTCAGTTTTTTATATGCAGATTCACACGAAAGGGAAGCCCTGTAACGTTCAAAGTATCTATAGAAGAGAGACAAATCTCCGACCCTTCTACGATGTTCCAATTAAGTGAGCGAGTCTGTGAGCGAAGAATCACCAACAAGACGAATTGCCTATCTCTGAATAGAATCGAGAAGCCTCAATGAATGTTTTTGTGCCGAACTCCATACATGAGAACTGTATTCCATGACAGGTCGTATCTGAGCCTTGTAGATCATTAGAAGATGACGAGAAGTGAAGTAATTCTTCGCACGAAATAGAAATCCAAGTTTCTCGGAAGCACTTTTAGCGATCGATCTCACATGATTTTCCCATGAGAGATTATCACTGATCATTTATTTTTCTGAAAATTGTGTTTCTATTCCAATGAAATCACCATAGATTAAAGAAAACAGGAGATAGAACATGGTCAACTGCGCACTCTGCCAATTTCCCCTGATATTCCCACTCCTAAGGTCCGCCATTCAAATCGTATATCCCCACTAACTTACCGATTTGAAGGATGTGCACGCTTGTCAAAGTTTGTTATTAAGTGTCAATGTCATGTGTTTCATGATTTTCATGAACTTTTTCGGCAAAAAATGTCACGGTGTGTTGTGGAGCGATGCAGATACTACTTCAGTTCAAATTATAAGAAGGATATGAAATCTGTTCATCTATTCCCGTAAGTCTGTTATGAGTGCGGTATGGTTTTGATGGGAGTGGCCAGGACACCAGGGCCGTAGTAGTTTCACAGTCGAAGTTGACAATAATTTGTTTTCCATACCCCGATGAATGAGACCAACGGGATAAATCGCGATGGTAATTCCATATGGTTCGAATATTGCGTTTTGATTTCCACAAGCCATCTCAAATATTTCGAACAAATAAAATAAATAACGAGGAGTTCCATTAGTTTGCAAATCTGAATTGATTCAAAAGTGAACAAAGTAATCGATAACTTATTCATATATTCACATATTTCAGTTTTCCGAGCAATGTTGAAAGAAGAGGATTATGGAGGCGGGCTTTGACAATCGAGGCATGAGATCTGCAAGAATATACTCGTGTATGTCAATTACACTTCAGCATGAATCATGAAATAAACTATATAATCCAATTTTGTGTATATTCTTTACTTTCATTCGTAATATTTTTGAAT
Organism: Zygogramma bicolorata; assembly: GCA_032362365.1. Classification (NCBI taxonomy): domain Eukaryota; kingdom Metazoa; phylum Arthropoda; class Insecta; order Coleoptera; family Chrysomelidae; genus Zygogramma; species Zygogramma bicolorata. The sequence goes on from JAVJAQ010000928.1 coordinate 604,310, forward strand.
TTGCTGGCAGTAGCATACTAGAGGATTATAACATATAATTATACAATGCTTAGAAAAATCCTAATGTACCAATGAATCTTCAGTAGATTCGAAAATGAATTTGCAACCTAAGGTGAGTTTTATTTGACTTATATGAAATCATATTCATTATGAAATTGCACGCCCCTGGTCTTGGGTATATGAACTATTCATTGTGAAAGTGTATGTTTCTGGTTATGGTTATATGAACTATTCAAGTATATGAAATTTGGAAAAACCATCTTCATTTCAATGCAAATACGACTTTGGGCGAAATAACTGATATTTTTCCTGAATACTACTCTGTACCGCTCCCCACTCCTAGGCTTCAACTCTGAATATTCGGCAGGCTCAGCGCACATTGATTTGTATATTCATGTTCCATCTCCTGTTTTCTTTAATCTATGGAAATCACACATGGAACCTCTCGCATGTATCTCATCAAAAAAAAATTCATCATCATGGAAAGGCGCAATTGTCAATAAATGTTGATTGCCAAATCTCTTGTTTTTCTTTCTTTGCGCTTGAAATATTTATTACTTCTGCTAAGATGATGATAGTGAAGAATAGATGCCGCAAAGGCCGCATTGGCAAATCTTTTGCCGAGCAAATCCAAGCTTTGAGTTTAGAGAATTGTGTCGTACAAGAAATGTAAAAACTGCAACATAAAATGCCCTGTTATGGCCCCCTACATTGTGGAGCCATTATTTTATGCTCAGAAAGCACTTTGAATATAACGTAAAACATTGATTTAATAATAATAATAATATCGATTTTATTGATGCAGGCGAAAAATACAGCACACAAACAAGGTAGGTAAGTACTAATGTGTATAAACGATAATAGAAAAAATAAAAAATATCATACAGTAAAGATGCTGAGACAAAAAAAAATATACTTGAACCCACTGCCTGCAGAGCAGAAGGCAAAGTTCGCTCTCCTGAAATTAGTTGCCCAATTTCAAGAGTGGCGCTCTTCCACTTAACCTGGTGGTTATGAAAATTCTTAAGTTGCTGTTATCAACGGACACAAAGAAGTAAGAATATTCCAATAACATCATACACCAAATGGTAGAAGCAGAAAAAAATTAAAAAAAAAATATATAATAAGCAGAAAAAACAAAAATTAGAAACATCGATGAACTTCTGTATCATTAATATGCAATCAACTTTTTTTCCAATAACGCTAACTTGACCTTTTTCTTAAAAGATGCAACGGAAGATAAATATTTCAATTCGTTTGGGATATTATTGTATGTTTTAGAAACATTATATGAGAACGACGACTTACAAGAAGATAGCTTATATCTGGGAATTGTTATGAGATCTTTATATCTCAGGTTAGCTTCGTGAGCTTGACTGCGAAATTGAATTTTCTCAAACATGTAATGCCCAGAGCTGTTTTCGACTTAAAAATTCAGGAAATCCCTTCCCCTCCAAAATATTTATATCTTCCATCCACTGTGCAATATATAGTTTTACAGACGAAAACCAAATGATGTGATGACGTATCACATATGATGTCAGCTGACGAACTACCCTCAGTCGTCCCTACTTAAAGAATCTAAGAGGTTGTTACTGATGATTGATGTCTTGATGACTGATGAAGATGACGTTGATGATGTCGTTTTACCTGACGCTGGTACTGCACCTTCAGCAGATGGTTCCCCTTCTGCGGGTGTTGCCCCTTCGGCTATCGGGGCCCCTTCAGCTGGTGCGATACCATTAGCAGCCATTCCTCCTTCTGGTAGGGGGACGCCTTCAACGGGATGGCCTTGGGAATAGATTATAAGCATGCCAAATTAGTTTGAGGATGCCTTGGAATGAATCCAATGACTGACTGAACGACACAGATCCGATACAAACAAAAAGACAACGAAGAGAAATGACAGTACGAAAAACTCAAACAAAATAGTATACAAATGAATGAAAGTATGAGGTAGAGATGAACGAAATGACAACAAAATGTAACAGAGCACGCACCCAGTTTGAGAAACTCAAATTCTTATAAACGACTCAAAATAAATCATATGAAACGAACAAGATGAAGTGAAGACTATATACTACAAAACAAAGGAAGGTGGACAATGAAGTGAAGCCGACAATAAAGAAAAAATAACCAACTACTCATTAAATGTTGAATTACGATGAACAATTCGAAAGGAACCATATAAAATGAATATGGTGAAGTGGAGACGATACAATATAAATGAAACTATCATAGATCAGAGGAGAACAGTGATAACAATATTAGTAATGCTTCAAAAGGTGCACTGAATGCTTTATATGAAGAGATCATTACAAAGAGAAAGACAGCCCCCAATCTTGAAAATTTCTATTCTATTCAAAACAGATCTTATAATCCAATCAAATTAACTGTTCAAGAGCCCAAAATGACGATTTTCGCCTACCCGAAAAGTAGCTGTGGATTCCGGCAAACACATGTGTCCTTATTATCCCCTAAAGTTTGCGCCAGATTCTGTCCGTGCGTTTAGCAACAATTAGCGGTTGAATGCCGGAAATCATTATTTTTATTTGTTTTTTGCTTATAAAATGAAAACTATTGATCGGATCGGAAAAAAGGTGAATTGAAAGTTGTAGATAATTGAAAAATCTATCGATTAGCGTCAGCCCGATTTCGATATTCCGATTTGTCGCTGAACTATTGCGCTCGGAATTTGAAAAAAGGCGTTTTTTCCATTACTCTATTAAAAAATGTTGAAATGCATTTGGGGGTTGCAACTGTGAATTTGAGAAGCTTTCAACTAGTAGAAACCACAGTTTCAATTTGGTTAAAAACCAATTGATAGGTTAGCAACAATCTAATTTGTTACTAAAAAAAGTGTCCCACTAGATTGTTATTTCTTGCCCTACGGATAATCGTAGAGCAATGAACGAAACAGTTTTGGATAGTCAAAGAGTTGAACTACAATTTATTGTTTTTGGAAAATCGATTTTTTCAATGTGATACCTTTAAAAATGGCGTCAAAAAAACAACGTTTTTCAAAGTAAAAAACAATTAGGAAAAATTGGTCGTATGAGAGAAAATGCATGGGAAAGCTGCTATTTTTCTACGAATTTTGACAACCTGACTTTTGTTCCACGATAATTAGGAGCCAAGATAACACTTTTTATCATTTAGTTTCCCCTCCATTTGTTTGTTTATATGAAGCAACGAGACCTCGACGACTGCACAGAGCAAGAGTCATATTATCCATAGGAACCAGCAGAATTTGTTTTCCACAATTATTTATCACCATTATTGATAGGATAAGTGGAGGTTCTTCCGGGACCGTTCGACGTGCCGTGTAGAGGGGGAAGCCGGAGAGAGCGATCTACCGCTAAGCGGCTGTCGAGTGCACCGCGTGAAATAAACTGATCAAAGCCCAAAATGACCACGCTGTCTGTATCTCGGGAAATACTGGACAAGTTTTGTTTGTTTTTGTTTTCAATAGGGCATCGAGATATGATCGAATATCACTATGGCTTATCCGGTTTGTTTTCGGAAATCCCTCAAATCGCAAATAATTCAATTTTTACGCTGCAAATCTAGTGAATTATTTGTTCATTTCAAATTTAACTCTGATAATACGATGTCAAATGTTACCTTAGTTAGACGGAGAAAGCAAGTTTTCTATGACATTCGAAAATGAATAAAGCACAGCTCATCTCCTTTCCAATTGATATTTTTACAAATGTGTATATATGAATGTTATTCAATATTGAGATTTTTGGCCCATTTATGTGCAACATTATTCTTTGATATTTACACCTTGTAACTGAAAATGTCCATTCACATTCATCTATTCACATGTTTATTTGGCTCCGTTAGGTTAGTCAGGTCCTATCAGGCATTTCAGATACTTAGCAAATGACAAAATGAACCAATATGGCGGCATCTGCCCCCAGAAATTTTCGTTTGTTTCTTTCAGCAGAGTGTGATTTCCATGTTAAAACTACTGTACAGAGTGTCCCCGATTGAACAGTTTGTATCGTTCCGGCCGGTTATACTGAGTGCGCGAAATAAACATTCCATTTGAACTTTTATTTTGGTAGTGATTTGAACATGTATTATTGTTAAGCTGACTTCTGTGATAGTTCACGTGAGAATATTCAATTTTTTCGATATCTTAAAAAGGTAAGGTTATTCATTATACATAATTTCAATTACATCTATAGGTCAAAAATGTTTCGGTAGTAGTATAATTTAGATACTATTCTTTAACTAATGTTCAAACTTTATTTCATTTTATTTTGGATTCACTTACAAACACATTTTACAGTACTAACATGTAAGGATACTTGAAAACTACCTTGTGCTAACCAGAAAAAGACAATACTACTATAAAAGGAAGTCATAACAATATTCCCAGAGGAATAGTGTTAAGAGCGTTCTAGGTATTCAACACATTAAAATGAAAAAGAGGAATACATGTACAGCTTATCCAATCATCTTGGCACAAACTCAGATACTTTTCCAGTTGCACAATGCTAGTGTAGACCATGACGAAGAAAGAAACACCTTCTATATATATATATATATATATATATATATATATATATATATATATATATATATATATATATGCTGGCTGGAACTTCCGGTTGATCCGCGTCTGGAAAGATTTACTTGTCTACGTTTCGACTCCCATTTCGGAGCCATTTTCAAGACTGAGTGACCTTGCGTCTAGGTCTGAGTTGTCTCACTAGTTGGCTATCATCACTGGAGATCGAGGATTGAATCAATCAATGAATCAATCAATGAATTCAATCCTCGATCTCCAGTGATGATAGCCAACTAGTGAGACAACTCAGACCTAGACGCAAGGTCACTCAGTCTTGAAAATGGCTCCGAAATAGGAGTCGAAACGTAGACAAGTAAATCTTTCCAGACGCGGATCAACCGGAAGTTTCAGCCAGCACATTTCTGACCGCGGAAGCCTAGCCGATCAAATATATATATATATATATATATATATATATATATAAATTTCAACATAATAACACATATAATAGATGTTTCTTTATCTTGGTATACTTCACAGAGATTGATGGGGATATACGTTATTATATATAGTTCTGTGCCAAGATGAATTGGATAAGCTGTACAAGACAATTATAAGATACAATTGAAATATAGAAGCTCTAATATCATTTTGACTGGTCATTAAGAGATCCAGGTCATTTCTGAGAATTAGGAGATTGCATCGTTCCATCATGTTATTAAAGTAGTTTCTGAGATACAGACAGCGAGGTCATTTTGGGCTCTGATTAGTTTATTTCACTCTTATATCGAATCGATGGCTTTATGCGCTGGATCGCTCTCCCCGGCTTTCCCCTCCACACGGCACGTCGAACGGTCCCGGAAGAATCTCCACTGCTCCTATCAATAAATATGATAAATGATTGTGGAAAACAAATTCTGCTGGTTCCTATGGATAATATGACTCTTGCTCTGTGCAGTCGTCGAAGTCTCGTTGCTTCATATAAACAAACAAATGGAGGGGAAACTGAATGATAAAAAGTGTTATCTTGGCTCCTAATTATCGTGAAAAAAAAGTAAGGTTGTCAAAATTCGTAGAAAAATAGCAGCTTTCCCATGCATTTTCTCTCATTTTGATACGACCATTTTTTACTAATTGTTTTTTACTTTGAAAAACGTTGTTTTTTTGACGCCATTTTTTAAGGTATCACATTGAAAAAATCGATTTTCCAAAAACGATAATTTGTAGTTCAACTCTTCGACTATCCAAAACTGTTTCGTTCATTGCTCTACGATTATCCGTAGGGCAAGAAATAACAATCTGGTGGGACACTTTTTTTAGTAACAAATTAGATTGTTGCTAACCTATCAATTGGTTTTCAACCAAATTGAAACTGTGGTTTCTACTAGTTGAAAGCTTCCCAAATTCACAGTTGCAACCCCCAAATGCATTTCAACATTTTTTAAAAGAGTAATGGAAAAAACGCCTTTTTTCAAATTCCGAGCGCAATAGTTAAGCAACAAATCGGAATATCGAAATCGGGCCAACGTCGATAGATTTTTCAATTATCTACAACTTTCAATTCAACTTTTTTTCGATCCGATCAATAGTTTTCATTATATAAGCAAAAAACAAAAAAATTATAATGATTTCCGGCATTCAACCGCTAATTGTTGCTAAACGCACGGACAGAATCTGGCGCAAACTTTAGGGGATAATAAGGACACATGTGTCTGCCGGAATCCACAGCTACTTTTCGGGTAGGTAGAAATTTTAGGAAAAAAGTTTATTTGATTGGACTATTATGTCAAGAACATGGAAAAGTACAGACGTCATTTGAGAGAATGATGAACAATCAAACATACGCAATATTTTGGAAAACTCACCTACTGAACGATATAAAGTGTGAAGTAAACAGGACGAAGAAATAGACGACATTCACTTCAAACAAATCATATAAGAAAACAAATGGCGAAGTGTGACGACTTACGGCAAGGTGAAAGAAATTATGGGAGTTCAGAGACTAACAGTAAGACGATTGTAATTTTATGGAAAAGCACCTGTAAGGAAGCTTATAAAACTCACATGACGAAAGGGTGGTGACATACGACAAGATGAATGAATGAAATTTTGACAGATGATAGGTGAACATCATGATGTAAGTCATTTCAAAAGACGCACAGTGAGAAGAGACGACGAAAACGACATTACACTCACTGTTGAGAACCTAAATTTGGACAAAAAACATGACCCAATCATAATGAAGGAAATACAACATACGATAAGATAAATGAAAGTATAATGAAAGATCTAGGACAAACAATATGGTAAACGCAATATTCAGACAAAGGCACTGAATGGTGTAAAGAATCATGAGCCTGATGACAATTCCAACTCATATCGGACAAGATGAATTAGAGACAAAGGCTACCAGCCCCTCACCGTTTCTCCTGAGTTTCTCCAACAATTCTTCGAAGCTGACATGGTGATGGTCTTCGGGATCAGCAGAAGTAAGATCTACCACCTTATACTTGAGAGAATCCTTGATGTACATCAAAACACCATCCCCACTGTTCTTCCTGTTCTCCACGAGGGAGTAATTAGGGATATGGACTGCTTCCAAGTTGTCTGTTGGAGCCAGAATGGTTTCTGGCAAGGCTATTATGTCATAGTTTTCGTTCAGGACTAGATTCTTGAAAGTTTCGAAGCCTATAAAAGCATTGTTGTTTGTTTATCCAGTGGGGATACTTAATTTTTTCGGGACGAATAAATTGAATGCTTTTTCGAAAACCCCAGAAGCATATCGTTTTTGAGACTTCATCTCGCTGATGGCGAATTCGTTGCAATCATTCGAGTTGCCAATTTTTACCTGACGATGCCAAAGTGGTTGGCAAAACCAGAGGTTTTTTGTGTTCAGATCACTGAACTGTGTGAAGAGAGGTATACAGTGACGCACGAAAAGTCTACATCATAAGTTCTATTCAATAATAGTTATTGTTGATATTGTGAACTTATTCAGTTTCACATTGTATAAGAAACATCTGATGTTATATTAATCTAGTTAATTTGAATGTTTTTGATTGTAATTAGTTACCAATATACCATCTTGACAAGTTACTTTCAACTTATTTTCCTTCATTTTATAGTTCATCCTACTGTTTAAATTACAAGCATCATCAGTTATAATAACAATTTTACCTTCAGTTAAAAACATTCAATCAAAAATCCTTCCTCATGGGATAGTAGCTCATTGCATGTCACTCATTATAAACCATTAATAATTATTAACGAAAAAATGCAAATACCTACTCACTGCAATAAGGTTTACAGAACAGCGATTGGCATTCAATAGCTCTTCAAGCATCAATAAAATGAATTACTCTCATACATCAGGTATTAAGAATTTTATTTTTGAATGTAATAAGCATACTTTCCAACTGGTTGGAAATGAAGGTTTCGAAAATTTATAATCACGCACGCCTCTGTGCAATGAGATATGTTGCATAGGTTGAATTCGTTTTTTCATCCTGGAGAGTATTTCTATGTTCTCGTACGCGTGTTTTGAATGTTCTTCCAGTTTGACCCACATAAAATATCAGGCATGTTGCACATGACGATTTATATACTTCTAATCTATCAGCTATCAAATTTCGTTTCAATGTGTTTGATATGCATATCACATAATATTGAAGTAACTTCAATGGTATTGATTCGGACTTTCATTGTCTGTATGATTGACTCTATTTTGAAACCTATTACAAAAAACTTATGATATGGGAAAAAACTCAATTAAACCAATAAATAACGAATAATGAAATCAAAATACACGCCGAAGTAATCAAATATATACCTTTCAATCTTTGAAAAGAAGGAGCGAATGTAAATTCAAAAGCAAACAAAAAGAAAAAAAATCCGTCAAATGAAAATTTTAAATGTTATTGATTGAAACTGGTGGCAAAAAAATGAAAATGTTGAGTGTGAAAAAGCAAAATCAAACAGATTCAAACGAAGAAACAAAGTTTCAAGTCGGGAGTACTCACGACGTTACGATCGCTGGTTTCCGAATCATCTTCGGGTGATGACTGTCAAAGTTTGACAGATAATTTCATTGTGTGATTCAATTGTTCGAGTTCAGATTCTTTCTATGTCAAAAGTTTTTTGCAACAGGTTTCAACAGAGTTAATAATATAGACGATGAAGTCCGAAGCAATATTACACAGGAAACTGTTAGTAGGTCGATGGATTTTCAAGTATCGTCTACTTCTTATCAATTTTTCAGTTTATTATTTGTTTATTTTTTCAAGTATTATTTTCATATGGTACTTTACGTGTGCCCCTGTAGAATATTACCTGTTTCAGGAGGTGGTTCCGGAACCTCTTCTTCCTTTGGTGGTTCCCCTTCTCCAGGTGGCGCTTCACCTTCTGCTGGTACTTCACCTTCTGGGGGTGCACCTTCCCCATCGGGGGGATGATCTCCAGAGGGCGTTTGACCGTCGGCAGGTGGTTGACCTTCAGCAGGAGGTTCACCCTCGTGACCTTCCCCAGGTGGTTGGCCTTCGGTGGAGGCTTCTTCTGCTGGTCGGGCTGGAAGATGGTCATTAGGGGGCGTAACGAAAATTCACGAATGTACATTATACAATGAGGTCCATGGGTATGAAATAAATTCATTTTTGCGTTATGTATTTTATCAAAAAATCGTGAAACAGGTCAATTTTTATTGTCCATTTCACAATGTACAGTACGACAATATTACCCCTTCTTAATTACGAGCATCATCTCAAAAATTTTTAATGAGAAGGGGGGTCACGTGGCATCTTGTTCGAAAGGAATTTTCAGTATCTGTTGAACAATACTAAGTTTTTCATATTGGGTGAAAACATAACGCGGAAATTTTTTTTTATTTTATTTTATTTTATTGAAATTTAAAAATATAGACACTATAAATTATGTATCCGTTGAAAAAACCTGAAACAGGTTGATTGCCTTTGTCAATTTGACTATTTAAATTAAATTCAAATTGAAAAACTCTGCAAAAAAATTTTTCCTTCATTTTTTGTAAAGTATACAAATTTCACATTTTCAAAAAAATTGTCTCAACTATAATTGCACCAAATTTTAAAAACTTCGTGTTGCTGAACCGAGAATTGCAATTCTCTTTGAACTAGGTGCTACACGACCCCCCTTCTCATTTATAATTTTTGAGGGGATGCTCATAATTCAAAGGGGCTGCAAGAAAGAATATTTCCATACTGTGAATTGTAAAATGGATAATAGCAAAATTTATAGTGTCAATAATTTTTAAAACTTAGTGTTTCTGAACAGATAATGAAAATTCCTTTCGAAAGAGATGCCACACGACCCCCCTTCTCATCTGAAATTTTTGAGCAGGTGCTCATTATTAATAGGGGTACAAGAAGGGGGTAATATTGTCATACCGTACATTGTCAAATTGACAATAAAAATTGACATGTTTCAGGATTTTTCAATAAAATACATAATAACGCTAAAAATTAATTTATTCCATACCTACGGACCGCACTGTATGTACAGGTGTCCTCAACGAAAATACTCTTTTTTGAATATATTCTTATAGGATGAAAATATCGGAAACCTCGGAGATCCGTACTATAATAATCATCATTTTACCTAGTTTTCGGATAATTACTAGTTTTCGGATAATTATTTTAGGAAACTGTATAGGAATCTATGTATAGACCAAACGCACTACTTGCTGTAGCGTGACGTGAATTATTATTCAACTATCTTGGTACAGAAAGAATTAGACATTTTACAATTGTAATTCAGATTAGTCAACTGTTGTTCAGAAAATGTCATTTGTGAGTCAGATTATTCAACTGTGATTCAGAAAATATCAACTTCAATTCAGATAAGTCAAGTGCTCCTCAGAAAATGTTGATTTCAATTCAGATTGGTCAACTGTAATTCAGAAAATATCAATTTCAATTCAGGTTAGTCAACTGTTATTCATAAAATGTCTATTGTAATTCAGAATTGTCAAATGTTCTCCAGAAAATGTCAATTTTATTTCAGATTAGTCAACTGTTCCTCAGAAAATGTCAATTGTTATTCAAATTAGTCAAATGTTCTTCAGAAATGGTCAACTATAATTCAGATTAGTCAGATTCAATTCAGGAAATCTCGATTGTAATTCAGATTAGTCAACTGTTTTTCAGCAAATGTCAATTGTGATTGAATTAGTTGAATTTTCTTCAGAAAATATCAATTTTAATTCAGAAAAGCCAACTGCAGTTCAGATAGAATCGGCTATAATGCAGAAAATATCATCTGAATTTCGGGAGGATGCTGTTTCAACTCGAATATGAATCATAAATGTCACTTATAGTTTAATTACTTCATAGATGTGCAAATTGGTTACAATTTGTGAAATCAGCAACTCGTGTCTCGATATGCGAGGCAGACATGTTTCATATAACTACTTTGAATATCGTTACGGAAGTTCCTATCGCCGGCCCTGTCGCTCATAAACGCAAATTAATATGAGGGGTCGAAGGAAGCTCTTTTACGAGCGAAATCTCGTCACGCCCGGAATATTCGATCACGGGGATTCGTTTGGAGTATTCTCCATGGGTGTGAGCGGGTATATATACGGTAGCTACGGCAGAATGTCTATTACAGGGAGTTCATCAGACTGTTTAGTACAGAGCAATGGACCCAAGGAAATATTTTAACAATATATATTTATCAAGAAGAACCCCTAACTGAAAGCAAATCAAAGATGGAGGAATTGGAAAACCTCATTTTTCTTTGAAAAACAAATCATCGGGAAATAAAGTCGGCATGAATCTCTGCAGGTTGGGGCATTTGTGTATATCAGTTGATGAAGTCTGAATCATAATTGATATTTTCTGAATTAGAATTGATAAGATTTTTATGGCAATTGATATTTTTCGACTTACAATTGCAAAACGTAACTTTCGGTTATTTTTGAAGAAAAGAAATTTGGCTTCCTCTCAACATCAAAAAAGGAATACCGAACTTCTATGAAATAAGTAATATTGAAATAATAATGAACATCATCTATCGATATGTATATATGATTCATACACATTGATTCCCAAAATTTTTTTTTCCATAGAATTATGTTTGAAAAGGAAATGGTCCATAATTCGTATGCCTAATTTTTTCGTTGAAATGTGTTTATAAGTACATGGATATTATTGTATTTGTTTTTTTGTTCAGAAAAAGAATATAAAATGCAATGGTAGAATATCTAATAATAAAAGTATGCTTACCTTCGGAATCTTCTCCTTCCTGAAAAATGAATAAATAAAAAAAAGGTATAATCAAAATATTGACCATAATGTAATGCATATCATTCATACCATCAACTATTTTAAAAGTGTAGGGTTCTTGGAAGAATAAATAGCGGAAAATAATCAGCAGCGATATCAATCAATTGATTTGAATTTTTTATCTCAAACTGAAAGGCTCTGGTCTTTGCATTTGAATATGAAAAATAACCAAAATTGCCTGGAAGTTTAACATTGTATTTTGAAAAACATATTTGAGGTTCATTGAGAATTTTGTTCATAACAAAATAACAGAGATTGATATTTTTTTAATAAATGGTTCGAACCCTTCTTTAGAAAATATGGATCTAGTAAGGGTTAACCACGGTGGAGAGTTACAGCCCCCTCTCACTTACAGATACAGATCCAGCAAAATATTCCAAAAATGAGCCATATTCTTCTAAAACAACTAAATATTAATACAGAGTTAATAATTTTCTGTACTCTTGCAAACTGATAAAAACCAAAAACAATGGTATTAAAATGGTTCTTTCTACTTCAGCATTCGATGGAATGCATCACATAATGGTCACAAAAAAAATTAAAAAAAATAAAATTAATATAAAAAATAAATTGATGAAAACAAAAAATATAGGTAACGGAAAAATTATATAAATAAAAATGAAAAAACAAGTAAGGGAAGAGATAGAGGGTGAACATAACAGAAACGACACAAGACGTCAACCAAATTCTTTTTTTAATAAGATACATAAACGAATAATATACATGCAGACATCACTTTCATAGTCTCGTAAGAAGCGAATAAAATAAATATATTTCGAGTTGTAAAATCCCTACAACTGGAAGGGGAACATTAAACGGTATTGATGGATCATGCTTCAACTTCTTGTACCTTCTTTTCCTCACCCTTTTTGGACCAGTCTGGTTTCTTCTGCAAAATCAAAGAAATATTAGCAAAATATTCATCCAGACTTGGACCAGAAATGAAGGATGTGGCAGATATCATTCCTGGTCTAGACTTGGGGGGGGACGTATGGTAACACAGGGTTGATGAGAAATTATCTAAAAATGGGATAATTTATCAAATAAATGTTGTTTTTTGTGCTCATTTCAGTGGGGTGTGCAGGAACAGATAATGCTGTGGGAGAAAGCTCGTGCAATGACATTTTCAAGAGTTCACATCTTTGGAAATGAACTCAGAAGGTTTCGCAGGGGTCTGGAGCAGTTCAAAGAAATGTGAAATAGATGAGAACAATTATTAAGGAATCAACTATGTAAGATATCAGTGTAAGGATTTGAATTCTGATAACGAAGCAGTTTCGGGCAAATCTAAGCCAAAGTCAGTCGGTTACCTTTGCTGCAGCAGCTTTTGAAGCAGCCTGAAAAGTTATTGAAAGCTGTTCAGAGAAAATAGACCAAGTAAATACTTAATTTGTTAAACTATCTATTCACAATCAGCCTAATAACATGTATTACCATAGCCGTAGTGTTTTATGCAATATGAGACAGCGATACAAAAATATTAGTTCAGCTGGAAATAACAGCATTGCCAGAGCTCACCTTGTTCTTAAGGTTTATATCCTCAATTATAAAAATTATAAAAAAGCTCAAAAATGGGACAAAAAACAAAAAATACATCCCTCAAAAAATCGTATCCGACGTAGAGAAATCACTGAACGATTTTCTAATAATTTATTAAATGAACATTCACGTATAATTCAAAAATGTGTGTGATATCGTAAAATCAAAAAAGGACGGTGATACAGAGTGTTTATTTCTTGGTCTGCCATTCAGCTTTTTCCGATTTCTTCGGCTGTGAAAAACAAACCCAAGCTCTAAGAACTGTTTTCATGTATTTCGGAAAGTTATTTATTTATTTTATTTCATTCCATTACATTTCAAATCATATACAATCAATAATACAATATATTTGGTAGCACTTCATCGGTATAGCATGAACAATCAAACAGTATTTTTGTAATGGTATGAGATTGCTCACAAATCATCAAAAACTTTTTTTTCAATGTAATAAATAAATGAAAGAAATAAATATACAAATCAACGCAAAAAAATATTTTATAAGGAAAAGGATAAGTGAAAGAATTGTCAGATAGATAAACACCAATTCAATTTGAAATTCCTTTGAGGAGAATGAATATTTTCAATCGAAATTTGAATTGATTTATATTACTAATATTTTTTAAATCCTCGGGTAATTTATTATACTTAGATAATGATTCATAAACAAATCTTTTTTGTCCAACAACAGAGCTAGCAGTATCAAGATGAAACAAGTTATGTTGCCTAGTATGATAGTTATGAATTTCTGAATTCCTGGTTAATATAAAGTTTGACTTTATTAGTTTTTTAACAATGGAATGTGAAATTTTCAAACTATCCATCAAGAAATGTTCCTCCAAAGAAAATGTGCCCGTTATTGAATAAAGTTCATTTGTTGGAGTATCATATGGGAGACGATGTAGTACTTTCAAAGATTTTCTGTATAAAGCAGATATTTTTTTGAAGTTTTCCTTTGAACATGAACCCCATATATTTATGATATATTTGATCCGGCTGAGAATATGTGAGTAAAGAAACATATTGGCTATTTTATAATTTAATTTGGGACATCTTCGTAATGCTCCAATGATAGGAGAAATTTTTTCAACGAGGGAGTCAATATGTTCATCAGTGATTTGTTAGGATGTCATTCAATGACCTGAATGGCATATAGTCAGGATAATTGTTGTTTTCTGGTAAATATCTACCCAAACGCCCACCTGTATTGGTGGTTATGTAACAAAAAACTAACAATATTACATTTTTTTCACAATGAATCCCTATTGAAACCGTGTATTTCGCAATCCACAAAAGTATTCCCAGATGTTGATGTTCAGAATCAATCATGAAACATTGTCAGGTTCCTTCTTTCATTAAATATATCCATGAAATAATGATAGAGATGAGAGATATGAGTGATATTTCATTTTTATTGAACAAAATCTTTGTACTTTTTAGGAATATTTGATGTATAGTCACATTTCTATAGTTTTCATTTCGATCTTATATTGTCTATTATCATTATTTGAAATTTATAATTCAAAATTCAATCATCGAAATGCTGATTGTACTATATCCCAAAACATGTAATAGATATACATATTGACGTAATGCATAAATGTAATCATTACCAATAGTTATCCACCGAAACAGAGACTCTATCTTCCGATATAAATGGTACTTACTTCTTTGTCTTCTTCTTCTAAGGTGTATTCCTTCTTTTTGACAACTTTCAGTTGGTTACGGAAATTGAACTCTGCTGCTTTCTTTTGCAGTTTGGCAAATTTGTTCTCGTATTTTGATACTTTCTTGAGAGTTGGTTTGACACTGAAACAAACAAAAAACAATCATAGAGAATCAATTGATTCAATAGAAAAATTCATCCTAAAATACTTGAAACAATATGCTCATACTCACAATTTACCCCTCAGGTCATTGACTTGGCTGTTCAGCTCGGAGATCTATAGAGAAGAAGTCAGTTATTATCTTGAAATATACAAGAGTTGATTGATGCAATTTATTTCCTTTTATATAGCTTCAAACTTCAATACTGTCTTCAAACTTAGGAGTTGAAATAAGTTGCACCAAGTGTAACAAAACCGTTAGTATCAATATGTGCTGTATGATGTAACACAGAGTATTATTCGATCACAAAAAACGCTAAAAACGCTGCATCATTCCAATTTTAGTACAGAAATAAAGAAAACATCAAGCTTGCGTGGGTTACAAACATAGACAGGACAAGAAAGTTGAGGACAGACATCCAAGGAGGCGAACAGAGACTATTTTTTCCTGTCGCACCCCCCTGAAGAAGTTTTCGGACATCTAGGAAGTATACGACACTACATAGGGGTAAATATAATCTATATATTCGTCTAAAAAAATATATACACAAATACACAATATACAGGTAGAGAAACGTCAAAAATTAACATATTTCTCCTAAAAAATACATTTGGGAGAGGGGGTACAAAATCAATTCACTGGGGAGTACACTTTTTGGGGATTATGCGGGATCTACACTATCAAAAAATAGTACAGTCTGGTCTTTAACAGTTTTCGTCTTACCAAAAGAAGCGATGTCAAGCTACCATTCATTATGCCAAAATATCATCAAAATGTTTATGTATATTTTGAGAAATATTTCACAATTATTTACAACGCAATACACCAATCCTTATGAAGGAGATACACTTCACACAACAATGTCATCATATAGTCAGTTATATTGAAGAAGCTTCCACGAATATGCTTCAGATACAACTGATTCTGCATGCTGAAGTAATTCATCTTCCTTTAGTTATTGAAACACCTTGCTATGTGGATCCGTTGTATTTCGGCCATGTTATCTCCATTATATCTGACCAGACGACATGAAGTTATAAAGTGTAGGAATAGAGCATGGCACTTCTGTACTGGTAGGTTCCGTTTTCCACTTGATATTCTGGGCTCTTTTGGGTGATTTGGAATGTCCATCAGACGAATCAAACAGTCTATTTGGCGAAAGCATGAAGGGCCATGCCGTATCCCTAGGAACAGCAGGGGGAAGCGTTAAGCAGTAATTAAAGGGGTGATTTCTGGAAGGTTAGCAAAGGTTACTGTACAAAGTAGGTTTTAACTGGAACATGTAGCGGAGGAGGTGAAATACTGGCTTCCCATAATAGTTATGATTCTCGAGATGATATTGGTAGGTAAACCTATCGGCATTTTTTTGTTTCAGATCCTTGAATCGTTTGAAACCTGGTACGTTTTTCATGCACCACCGTATTTTTTGAAAGATGAAAGATTTTCGATTCTAACAGAGCTAGCTAATTTTGTATTTCTCTTACATTTGATCAGTTCTCGAGAAAAAAACGTTCAGAATTTTTCACAACGTATTTATATTTGATGGATTGATATTTCCCAATAGTATTTGAAGCCAATATTTCTCGGTAACACTGTTTACAGCATTCGATTTCATTATCAACGATTTTTTAATTTCAAGACTGATTCAACAAATATGTGCACTCTAACTATACTTCAATCAGGTTTCAGGATAAAGCTTGCGGGGTCCTAAGCAAAGGTTGTTTGGAAAAACATTTTACACTGGATTTATGCAGCAGTTTCGAGTAATGAGTACAAATCTTTAGGTAATAAGACATGGAACTTATCCAACTTTTGTATAACAAGTGCAAACGTTCCTATTAAAATGTAAAGGTTGAACCCCTTATAGCTTATTACTTAGAATTTATTACTCATTTCTGTTCATTTGAAAATGCTATATAAAATCGGTGTTCATCGTTAACTACTTGCTAATGGAAACAACAAATAAGTACAGAAGCTTCTTTTTAGAGGACGAGACCTTCCAAAAAGAATCAGTCCAATTGATGTGAAAGTAACACCACATATACGATGTAGCCCTGATAGAAATAAGGAAGGGATTCGGCTTGACAACTTCATGTACTCACAAAGGTATTATTAAGTATTCACAACAGAGGTCGGTATCGATATAATGTGGTCACCGTAATCTTCATTGGCGATTTATAAATGGAGTTGAATTTACCATATTGTACACTAAATTCGAATTCAACGGTTAAATATTATCAACAATAGTTTTTGATAATGCCTTTTGGGCTTGCGAACGCCCCGTCAACGTTTCAGTTTATAAATCGCCAACTCGATACTCTGAATAATTATTATTCGTGTAGATAATGTATGATATGAAGCACAAAACAATGGAATATCATTCGTGTGGTGTGTGTAAGAGATACCTCCCAATCTCGTTTTCGCACTTCGCGTTCCAAATCCCATTTCTGCTCTTCACATATATACATGCGGTCATAATAGTCTTTGCAAATCTTCTTAAGTTGGCCTAGAAATTGGAAACGGAACCAGCAGTCAGAGAGAGATCTAACACAACTCACTCTGCCCGTAAACTTTAGGCGGTACTTGGTTTTCAAGTTGGACGAGAATGGTTTTTTGAGTTGTTCTAATTTGAATTAGTACCACGAATCGAATATATTTCATAAAAATCAATTGGGGTAATGTCGGGTGATCTTGCATAGCATTCCAATGCAACTTCCCTGAAGGATTCAGAACCAACCTGTGGTACAGAATTCCTTAAATTGGTAGGATTAGTTTGTTACACGAAAGAAATTATGGAACAACTTTTTTGAAAATTTTTGAGTATATTATTTCGTATAAACAATCTTAATTGTTTATTCTCTTCATTAGTATCCATTAACCTCCAGATATTTTTCTTATAAACTTTTTTAATGACTGATAGTGGTACTTCTTATGACTTGACACTTGGTAAAGTCATGAACATTATCTTCGATATAAGCGATGAAAAAAACAAATTCGTGCAGTTTGAAAACCACATCCGCCATTGTTAAAGAGGATTGGTAGACGGTCACCTTTTCTAAGGAAAACCAACAAAAACGGTCCTAAATACAAACAGCGTTGTGCAAAAATATATACATTGCGTTTCAAAAAAAAGTAACCAAAAAACTAGCCACATCGTTCTAGTTATGTCTTTCATTATTTTTCGGTTACTTTCCACCATATAAAAATGCCATTCCATGATAGCGACCTAAAAGAAAAATGAAAGCCTGTGTATCGTGTATAGTCTGTACCTCTTGGGCTTTGATACGTTCGATAACTTCTAAATCATATTTATCCCCTTCAAGCCTGACGATTTTCTCGTAATACGACTTACAAATTGTTTGCAGTTCAGCTAGAAGAAATATGTCGAATTATCACAGTGCTGCATCCACTTGGAAGGATACTACACGTCACTGAAATTTTGGACATCCTACCGAAATACTTCTTGACTTTATTTAGTTAAAACATTGTGAAGTGACCTACGTTCACTCAAAATAGCAGGAATATCTGACAAAAAATCAATTGAGATGAGATCAGGTGGCTTAGCAGACCATACCACTGCAGTTCGTCACGTATATAACTATTTAATACAACTCTGAGGTGCCAATGACTTATGGTTTTAGAATATAGGATGTATCTACATCAGAACTGATGTATCTCTTTTCCTTTCAGAGCGTTTGTTTCTGCAATCAGATATATCAGATATTTGCTCATCTTTACGAGATAAAGTCACTTCACAATCAGAGCTCACGAAATTATTGACTTTAGTATTTCGGTAGTACGTTGAAGAGTGCTAAATGAAGAGAATCATTTTGATAGGAAAGTGGAGGAATAAGCAAGAAGCTGGAAGCCAAATTCTGAGAAAAGGTGTTCCTGAAAACAGATCGTGTTCATTATACAAAAAGGTGGAAAAAAGGATGCCTGGAAAATCGACCAGTGCTCATATATTGAATTATCTCAATAGCAAACGGCGTTTTTCCAAGTACCTAAACAATTGTTATTGAAGATTGTGATCTGTACAATAGCAATCAGAAATACTGTTTGTTCTCCAAAAAGTGCAAGAAGCTCTAGATATATTGTGTGTTACGATATCCTATGCCTGTGCAGTTTGAAGCATGCCCTCCATTTCTACCTGAAATTCTCTGAACTCCACTTCCTTTTCGAGGTCAAATTTTTTATTTTCAAGGTCGGCAATACGCTTGTGATATAGCTCGCATGTTTGTTTTAAACTTGCTAAAAGGTAGAGAAAGGAATAATTCTGTGAGATATTTTGGAGACATTTTTGACGTTATGCAATCATTCCTTGCCCAACCGGGATGTTGATATTTGCCAGTATTACTGCCCATTTGAATCATGGTTATGTGAGGATTGTGTTGAAAAAGAACAAATACTTGATTTCGAATTATGAGTCCTCAACAGCCTTAAGTTCAAGGTGAGTTTAGTTCTCTCAAGACCACAAGTGAAAAATCGGTGATTATTTTATGCAAAAATATGTTTCAAAAGTTGTTATCATGGAAATAGTTTATACAATGTTTGCAAATTGTGGGATTCCCTGCAAACGAGGTCTCATTATTTTTTATCTATGCATTGTCAATGAAAAGATATGTGATTGGTAAAAATTATGTCATCACTGAAATCACTGTCACTCACACCAGAAAATAATTCTAATAGTTAATTTCTAATTCCATTGCTCTGTTTCAGCCTTAATAGTCAGTCCTAGTTGTATGAACATACATACATGGATGGGCTACTGAATTCAATCTCCTGATATTCTCTTTTAGAATTATATTTGAAAGATATTTCTATGGAATATTTTTTTGTCAATATCTAGCTATTTTCACTTTGTTTCAGGCACGCTAGTAACCCAAGGGATATTTAGGCGAATTGTGAATTTGACTATGTTATATAAAGGCAGATAATAGTAGTGATGTTGGACAGTATAAGAGAGAGTATGTAAATATATATATTCTTTTCCCAACTAGAAAGTTATATAAAACTCACTTCTGTGGGATTCAAATAAACAGTAACGTCACTGAGCTTTTCCCATAGGTCCCCTCAAAATATCTATGGATAATTTTCTCGATACCTCATTACAATTATTTATAGTTGTCAATGAATACTAATACGATGAGACAGTGTCGTGCTTGACAACACGTCTTTTCCAAATGCGTAGATGTAACTTGGCATATTCTCAATACCTTGTTGAATAAATACCTACAGGTTTTCTGGTGAGAATATTGATTTAGTACCCCATATGAAGGTCCGGAAAAATCAGCTACACTGTATGAAAAATTCAACCGAAGATCGGTATGAAGCAGAAAAAGCAGACATTTGCTGAAGAAGATACGAGAAGAAATATTATTGATCCCTCTAGCAACGTAAATTATTTCATTGAAAAAAAAAATTGTAATGGCTGACACACACATAGAAAAACAGTGTTATTAGGTGAATATGATTCCATTTAATATTATTTTGCAAATGTTTTCCAAGGAATATGAGTATTGTAATAGAAAATATTTGTCTTCTCCCCAAATTTTATGTCGAAATAAGATGGTAGACACATTTTAATTTTCTATAGGATCCAATAATAATCTCTTCTCGTTCATAATTAAATCAGAAGAATCCGATGCAACTCTCATATACAGTACGTAGCTTCAAAAAACCTCCAACGTGCAAGTGCAAAAACCCTTCAACTTATTCTAACCTCCATATCTTTCTTTTTGACAAGGTATTCCAAATCGAATTTCTGGTCCTCCAATTTAGCTATTCTATCGTGATATAGCTTGCAATAGCTCTTTATCTGTTCTATGGAAAAATGTAAGTTCAATTGGAAATTTATAGTGTCACCAAAACGAAGGTTTTTACATATTTACCACACATCATAAATTGCAAACGTGCAGTAGGGAAAATTTTAACTTTCAAATGAAAATGATATTGGTGGATTAACAGCAACTTGATGTGTGGTATCGATTATAGGCTATAAGGTGATGGAATCGGACAGTGTTCCCCAAATATCACTCCTTGAAGAAAATGAAATTTTTAAATATTTTAGCGAAACTGTTCAAGTTTTCGGAAATTCATCTGAGATTGAGAGAAACTCTATACAACGTATAGAAATTTTCGTGATTAGACTTTCTCATGAAGTTCACAAAATCCTAACAGCTTCGCTGTATCAAACAATAATCGTTTTGATCTTTACCTTCGTTTGCCTCGTCGATAAGTTTTGGTTTTCCGCATCTTTCTTCAATGATACGCCTTCTTTCAGCTGCTTTGCGTTCTTGTTCCTTTTTCAGTTCTTCGGCAGCTTTCTTTCTCAACAATAACTGAAAATTGAACCGAATCATTAGTATAGTTGGACATTGCTAGTGTTTTTATAACCATGAATAGCATCAAAGTTTTTGAAAATATATTGTAGAATGAAATTACTCACCCTGAGTTTCTTCTTCCTCTCAGGGGTCATGAAACCTTTCTTGGCTTTCTTGGCCTTGGAGGCCTCTTCCATGCGGGCCCTGACCTCTGCCCTTTTGCGTTCAATTTCTGCTTGTTTCCTCTTCTTTTCCTATTTTGGTGGCAGAGTCATGTTTATTCAAAGTATCGAGTAGGGCAGAATAGTAAACAGAATACGCAAAACCACGAGGTTCTATTCAAAAAATACGTTTTAAATTAATTCAAATCCGGCTCGAAAGACCAAATGTTGGATTTAGAATCTATATTTGTAATATCGAAATCCAGTAGGAAGTACGAATTATGTGTAAGTTCAAATGTAAAGACTAACGACTTTTTTGTCAATATAATTCCCATTGAATTGCTGATAACGTTCAATTGTTCTTGTGATATGAACGAACTAATTCATAGCATGTTAAAAAAATTGAGAAAAATGTCGCGTGGCATGATCATTTAACAATTGGTGAAAAACAGTAACATAATTTCAGAAAATAGATTTTGATGTAAAATTGGCAGACTCGTCTACAATCGACTTTTTTGTTTTTTCATTATGGAGTGATTCTGTTTACTATTCGATATACCTAGTGTTGTTTGTGATACGTGCCTCCTCCAGTTTCTTTTTCTAGAAGAGAAAGAGAAAAAAAAACAATTAGTACCTTGCCAATAAGAGATGTACTGTGTGAGTACGACTTGTGTGTTGGAACTGGTGCATGTTTTCAAACACTTGTGAAGCTTGAGGTGACAATACAAAGTTATATGAAAATTTTTCGAGCTCAATTTTGATGTGATCTGGTGTATACTCTAATGTTGAATTAAATGAGAGTTATGTGAAGTAATTTGAATAACATGGACAGTTTCATTGAAATTTTCAATTACAACTCTAATGAAAGTTTTGGATATGATGAAATGGAATCTACAAAGAAAATATGTGATATTTGAATGGGAATTTTGTTCCACGGTACATACCATAATTGAAACTTTCAAGAAAATGAAACAAATGTGTGTATGTGTATGAATTCAAACTAAAAACTAACAACACTATATAAGATTAAACGAATTAGCAAGTGCAAACTTTTTTCCATTGGAACAATTTTGAATACATAACCACAGTATAATGTTTCGAAAATGAAGTATTGATATCTATATTCAAAACGGCAGAAGAATATGTTAGAGAAGCATTAGATAATGATGTTAATATTGGATGGAAACAATTATACTACTACTTACAACATTGTTTTAAATACTTTGTTAAACTACTAGAAAGAGAGAGCAATGTGAGAACTGAACCCAGTACAGTTCAGCATTCTCAAGAACTATTCAACAGCTACAGCTTCTTCAGGAACAGCGAGAGAAATAAGCAGAGTTCTAAGAGTAAATCTAGAATATATAGTTAAAAACGTAGCGATATTTTCTACTGGTCAATCTAGTAGGTTCCTTGAAAAATGTTCTACCACTGAAAAACTATTAGTCATGAACGGGCATGCAGAGAATAATTACCTTTTATAAAGGAGGAAAATGTCCATTGTTTGTATACTGTTGATGGAACATGAAAAAAAAAACAAATTCCTTAGGGAATCATATTTATACCATATAGGGTGTTACAAAACAATCTGTAAAGATTTTCAGTAATTTTTTTCGAGACTTTCTTATATATGAAAGATGTTTTGCGTGTGTTCAATTCCTTCAAAACAAGCTCTGTTTTTCGCCTTTTTTTGTTTTCAAAAAGCTTCCAGATTATTATTTTCTGAATAATCACTAGTGAAAAACGCAAAAAGGGCTCTATTGCTATTTTTGTAGATGGCAAATATTGATTCGAAAATATATTGAATGCAGTGAAACTTTTTATCTATAAGGAATTATATTGTAAAAGATATAGAACAAGAAGCTTGTTTTGATCTCGAAAACACACCTCCAAAATATTCCCAAATAGTTTCGTAACATCCTCTATAAGTTTGATAGAAAAACGACATTGAAGTGATTCAAATGTTGATGGAAGATAAAATCGATTATTCGAAATATAAAGATGAAAATAAATGAGTTCGTATATCTTACACTCATTCTACAATTCGTGACACCCTGTATATCGATAATCATTCAAATAAAATATACTCACCTAACCTCGTCGTCCGCCATTTTGAAGGTTGTTGTTGTTCTGAAAGATTACAAATGCTCAAATCAACTGATAATTCTATTTTTTGACAGAAACGGTGAAAAAATGTTAATAGGTTAACCGTTTTATCTCTAGATGAGAATAATTTTGGGTACCTATTGGCCTTTACAACGCAAACATATATTATTAAGGATTCAGTTATTGAAAAATTACAGTAGACCGGAAACAGTAATTAGTGTATGTTCAATGATAGTAATTTCTTCATTGCTCAGGCATTGATAAGAGTGTTTGCATTTCCGCTGTGTTTTATATTATGGCATAATTCTGTTAAAAAAATAACTATTTCCTTGGCCACCAACTACTTCATCAGAAAATGTATATTTGGTGTTCCATCAAAGTTCCTGGTATACCTATGAAACTGAAAATACTACTAAAATGATTTGGATAATCAGTACAAATCGTTATACCCCATGATACACTTAAATTTCAAATCTATACAAGGAGAGACAAAGAGATTGTAGGGGTGAGCTTCTCCAGAACTGTTACCGTACAATTTTTTCAACCAGATCTTCAAACTGAATACTTTCAAAAGGGATTCTAGTCTGCGGTTTTCATTTGCCTGTTTCCTATAATATTTGCATTTTCACGAGATGATTTTTGCATTCATGAAGAACGACATATGAACAGAAGGTCATTGATTGAGGAAATGTAGACATTATAGAGTATACTCTCATAGGCTTAAAAAAATTTGGATTGGACAGGAATTTGCTCAAAGTGTTAAGAATCCTAGATCACGATGTTTCTTTTTTTTCAATGTTCAAAGCTGAAATGAAGCCATATTTCAGTCGGTAATTTAAACAGGGTGGTAGTCAAAGAAGTGCCAGCCGTGATTGAAAAAAAAAGATTTTTTTGAGACAAAATTAAATGAAGTTGAACCTGTCGTGTAATGTCAAATTCGCCTAGCTCCGTTCTATTTTTGCTGGTTCTGTTTCAGATAGCTGTTCCGCGCGCAAATGTAAACTACGAGGTGCTAAAAATAGATGAAACGTTTTTGGAATGATGCCAAAAGCATTTAAAACTCTTGCATCTCCCGATTTGGTGTCCTCTGTAAACTGTACTGTTTACTATAGTGTTACATCAGTTCAGTAAATAAATCTGTTCTATTCAGAAGTTGGGTAAAGTTTCAATAATTTATATACGATGCCCATATTTTATTTAAAGGGCTATAAAATGTAATAGTGCATATAAATATTTCATGTAGCATATATTGTAAAATATCACGCTTGAAAGTTTTGAAAAGGGATTAAAGTCTGATCAATTCAAAATTAATTGTCCAGATTCGGTTCAGAATCGATTTGTTGATGAACTTATTGAAACTATTGTTAAATATTTCCATTTTCATTCACAGTATTCGAGAACTGATAATTGAAAGTTATTGTATAGGAATCAAAAAATAATAACGAAGAAGAATAGCATAAATGTATCTTGGAATATTTCTACATTTTCCTTGTAGTCTACTTCAGATACTCATAACTAATGGGGTAGCTGAGAAAAAAATATATAGAGCTCCACAATTTTTTCCGAATGATGAAATCAATTGATTAGGTACTTCACGACTATATTACCAGAATTTTAATTGTCATTTCAGTTGGAAAACATGAGTCATTTAAATGGGCATAAAAATTCAGTAGCCAAGTGATTTGAAATCGCGAAAAAACTCTGTAGTAGAAATATGCCACCAATTTGGATATTTATAGTCTTAAAATCGAGACCAACCAAAGCCAATAGAATGGATATGCTACATGCCTTCTACTCCTCCATTTTGAGATCAAAAAGAATGATATGTCAACAATTTTGGAACGACGAGGAGAAATAGATTCAATCTCTTTCTATATAGATATGTCGGAAGGAATATTTGAAATGAACTATTTCTTAGATTTTCTACTACCAACAAAAAGTGACTCAGTAACTTTTGGAAGAAGTTGCAAGATAATATTCGTGGAGCAATGAGAATACAATTGAAAGAAAGAATTTGAGCGACATTTACTCGAAATGAAAAAAGGGTATACTTTAGTATGAAACTATGTTCTCTCTCTCTCTCTCTATTGTGCTGCTCACAACTTTCATGAGAGGCCAATAAGACGGCACATATTTGGATCAGCCCAAATCATCAAAAATCGTTCCCCATACCAAAATTCACAAAACTCTACTCTCTTCACGAAATACGAAGATACAGATTATCCCAAAGACGCACAACAGAACCACTTTCACTACACTACTACCCGGGCTATTCTCCGCATCGAAAATTCTGCTGAATCTTTGACGTACCTGGTAGAAACGATGGAAAATGTGAGCAGTCAACAAGGACTTGGTGCTGACTGTTGAAGATTTTTCTTTTCGGTGCCGAGAGTGAGAATATCCCCTCCACGAGATCCGTTTTCCATGTCGACTATTTCTGTCTGAGCTCGCGGCCAAAAATAGTCTTGGGGGAAACTCGATATCTGGATTGGGACAGTCGGATTCGGATTCGGACGCAATCAGTAACATCCAGTGGGTTTTCGATAATAATAATAGTAGCATCGGAAGGAATCGGACAGATCTTGCTTCCAAGAAAAGAAAATACTTTAATTGCCTATTAGAAACTTTGAGTCTGATGAAATACCAAATTCGAGAGCTCTGTTGAGTGAGAACCCTTGAGTAAGGAAATTCGGCAGGTATTCGGGTTCACGACAAATGGGTGGGAGGACTGCACTAGTCGGGTCAACCGCGATGGGACTGACAAATGCAGAACGGTCGATTATATTTCAAAGAAACGACGACTGTGAAAAGTTTGATAGAATATAAGCATCAACTTTTCTACGATGTCCAGAGACGATAATGACAAGTATCAATTACAAGTTCTTTTTCTAGATAGAATTTGGTGGTTTTAACCTTTGTTATGCGGCGCCGAACTCCAAAAAGCGAAATAACATTGCAGACGAGCCGGATTTGTACCCTTCGGCTCACCAAGGATCAAAAAATGTTTTCAGATCAATTACCCTACACCAAACTGCTACTACCTGCACTTGACGCGCGTTTCGCTAACAACGTTAGCATCTTCAGGAGAAGAAAACTGAAATTAAATCTATACACTAGAGTTAGTGATTTATATATTTTAGAATCCATCAAGTTGTGCCAGAACTACCTGCAGAAATTTTTTTGTTGGTCCGATATGGATATGGTTAACTAATCATTATTCTAATTACTTTCTCAACAATAAACTAAGTTCTCGGCTGAAAATAAAAGCCCTTTGTCAACATTCAAATTATTTCTACATTTTTCTGTTTCTAGACTTTCAAATGCATCGAGCAGTCTTGTATCATGCACATCCATAAACAGTCAGATTGTTTTTACTAATTCTATGATGGGCGACACTGGCCTTTTCTTTCGAATTCAGGAAAATACTTCCTAAATCTTCGACTTTTCGAAAAGACGAGAGTAGTATAGATTTATAGTAAGCCATATGAACACCAGTACACTAGAGGACTTGAACAGATATTCGATAAAGTAAATAAGAAAGTTGTATGTAAAACATCTCATAAATAACAACAAGTCTTTGGTAATTCAAACAATGAATGGAAAAACACAGAAAAATGGAGAAATTCCAAATCAGTTGTCAACATTGCAAAAATAGATACATTGGCCAGAGTCGACAAGCTATTTTAATCTGCTTCAAAGAGCACTATGCGCACAAAAGACCCAGAAGCTCGCACATAAGGGTTGAAAAGTCCAATGTAACCTACCATGCTCTCGACAGTGATCATAGAAATAGTGGAAGCAATCTGTAACTGATTAAGAAAGTGCATGATATAAGGCAGCTCGATTCATTCGGAAGTCTAGAAGTAACAGATTGTAAAAATAAATAAATGGCGACAAAGGATATATCCTTTCCAGCTCGCTACTCAGTTCATTGTTGAGAAATGAATCAGAATAATCAGTAGTTAGGAGACAAAGTCCACATTGGATCAAGAAAAAGCTTTGCAGGCAGTTTTTGCACTACCTTGGATTATGGAAAATATATGAATAACTAAGAATTATATATTTCTTCACTTCGATAAATATATGAATGATTGATTTCATTAGAATGGATGCTCTTGTTTCACTTCTCGTAACTGAGTGATAAAAAGTGATCCATTATATTACTGATTATGAGAAGTAAGGTCTTTCAACAACTCCATCTATTTTGAAAAGTGCTACTTCCATTGCCATCAGCATAAATAGCAAGAATTTATCATGCATATGCGACTGTTTTAGCATAACAAGGTGTTGAAAAGTGAAAGTTGAATTCGTCATACAAAATAAAACTATACATGATAAAAGAAAAATTTATTTTCTCTTCGAAGGAACGTGAAAAATTTCTGACGTCTCGTAGTTGAAATTGCTTTGAAGAAGTTGACGTTTTTGTGTTATCAAATTCAAATCAATATCGATAAGGCTACGCATTCCAGTTTTACGTAAGCGAGTTAAAATAAATGCTTTTTCTACATCGTGACTAGATCTTCTTAATCCCACTACCATCCCTCACTCCTGACTTGTGTTATGAATTTTATTTGTTAACTTATTCTGTAGTCTGCCTTTTGAAGTGACAACTGAAAAATTGTTCATATTAGAAATTCCAATTCCATCAGATAACCTCACGTTTGTAAGTATTTCATATTGACGTATATAGTTCTCCTGAGGACGTATAAAAAAAATTACCGAAAGCTTGACAGAAACAAAGAGTCTTTTTTGAACTAGTCTCAACAATCCTGACTGCAACCCAACTAAAGCCCTTCTAAGTATAGTATCATTCAAATAGAAAAAAAATTGTGGCCATTCAAAAGCATTGAAATTTTGTAATATGTAATTTTTGACTCTGCCAACTCAAAAGGTTGCCGACTCTTGACCTCAACGTATATACAGGGTGGCTCACGGAAAACGAAAAAATCTTCAATGGAATTAGGTTGCATATGATACCGCATCAAATTCTCTTTCCGACGCTTTTAGTTTCTTCAATTTGATGCATTAGGTATCAAGAAATCATTGTTAATATACCAACATTGACATTCGTTAAACTTTCATCTTGTTTTATTAGAATTGTTTTCATGACAATTGTTCGAAATGTTGGCTTCCTGCAGTAATAGAAGTTTTTTTCAATACGATTGAGGACGTTCTGAAGCATTACAGGTGTAATATTCCGACATTCATCAATGATCTGTTGACGTGAATCATTCACAGAATCTGGTTGAGTTTTATAAATGATACTCTTCAAGTGACCCCACAGGAAAAAATCCAACGGGCTTAAATCTGGTGACCCTGCGGGCCACTCCACTGCTCCTCTTCAGCCGATCCATCTCTTCCATGCAGTAATAGAAGTTTGGTTCAATACGATTGCGGACGTTCTGAAGCATTACAGGCGTAAAATTCCGACATTCATCAATGATCTGTTCACGTGAATCCATTTACAGAATTTAGTTGAGTTTCATGAATGATACTCTTCAAGTGACCCCACAGAAAAAATCCAACGGGCTTAAATCTGGTGACCTTGCGGGCCACTACACTGCTCCTCTTCAGCCGATCCATCTCCTCCATGCAGTAATAGAAGTTTGGTTCAATACGATTGCGGACGTTCTGAAGCATTACAGGGGTAAAATTCCGACATTCATCAATGATCTGTTCACGTGAATCCATTTACAGAATTTAGTTGAGTTTCATGAATGATACTCTTCAAGTGACCCCACAGAAAAAATCCAACGGGCTTAAATCTGGTGACCTTGGGGGCCATTCCACTGCTCCTCTTCAGCCGATCCATCTCCTAGGAAAGGTTTCATTTAGATACTAACGAACCGCAGGGAAATAGTGAGGAGGTGCCCCATCTTGCTGAAATGTCAAGTCA
This sequence comes from Zygogramma bicolorata, assembly GCA_032362365.1. Lineage (NCBI taxonomy): Eukaryota > Metazoa > Arthropoda > Insecta > Coleoptera > Chrysomelidae > Zygogramma > Zygogramma bicolorata. The sequence goes on from JAVJAQ010000928.1 coordinate 633,994, forward strand.
TTCGCACTGTAACGACAATTATTTTCAAGAATGTTTGTCAATGTGGGATCGACAGTATCTTCAAACAATTTCAAATACATTGGTCTTGATCTTAGATAAAATCTGTGCTACCTACACGATGATAATACTGATGAAAGTGAAACAAGCGTAACTTCAGATTCTCAGCTGATGATTGTTCTAAACTTGTTTTCTCGAGAACAACTGCATAAAATTAAAAAAAACTAAAAAGCATCTCTTTGTGTTTTCTTTTTGTTCCACTATGTTCTGTCATAAGAAATTCGACTACTCGACCATGTGTGTACTTTTTGTCGACGATATGTGATCAGCTAATTTCGACTATCTATTTTTTGTCTTCTCAAGCTATCTTTATGTTCAGCTACCCTCATTGATGTTAGCTTGGTTATATCCTTCAAAAAATCAAGCGTGAGAATATTACCAACTTTGTGTATTTTTTGTGGAGTTCTGAACTTGAAATTGGCCTCCGGTATATTTAAATTTTCGACTACCGTATCTTTCGTAGGAATGCTAAATCAGTATTTCAACTAATCGCGTTCAAAAATGTGACTAGTAGTTACCTTGCCGTTGAAAAAGGTACCCAATTATTCAGTCGGTAATTGGAACCATAATCTGATACTATTGGGACGATGCTTCTGATTCTGGAGAAACCGAACAGTGCATACGTTTCTGTAATAACAGGTGAGTTCCTAGTTACTATCGATTATTTCATTTGCATTGATAGTGAAACTAATTTTCTCAACACTAGGAAAGAGCATGTACAAAAAGCAGATTACTGGTAAATTTCTATACCTTTCTGAAGGAAATGACGAAAAACTCATTTTTTTTTAAACCTAATTCGACTACAAAGTTAATCTAGATTCATTAATTCGTAAGCGAAATAACCTACAATGAGTATAAGTATTCTCAATGTTATTCTCGTGTAGTATAATTCGGAAAGATCAGTTGTATACAACTTAACGTTTGGTTCTTGCTCCAAATTTTATATGGACAAAGAGGTAAATTTTTCAGTACAAGAACAAAGGAACATAGAGGTAGTATTTTGAATGAAAAGACCAATTCACCAATACAAATCTGGAAGCCGTAATAGGTATTTACAACTGAACCATAAACATCAATAAGCATGTAACGAAACGTGATTTGTGTGCAGTTCAGATTCTGAAACCCTCAATATATGAAACAAAGAATTTGAATTCGAACAAGATGTGGCGAAGAGCATCGTGTGCATGTGTGTAAGAGCATTTTTAATGAGATCAACATTTGAATTCTACATGCAATTTGACGCTGCAACACGAGAAATTTCCAAGTATTCATGCGATTTTATTGAGCTGTATTAAATAGAGCATGATTTATTCTGGTACCTACAATAAGTTGCAGCGACTGAGTTATTTTTGTGGTAAATTTGTTGCCGCAAACATTGAATTTGTGGTGACACTATTGTGAAAAACGGTAATTTTTTTATACGGTAATTGATTTTAAGAAACAGAAGGGTTTCACGAAGAGAAATGACGCAACCTTATTCTAAATTGAAAAAGAATCAAATCATATATTTGCTGTGATATTGAATGCGTTTATCTTGGTAGCAAGAAATTGCAGCAACAAATTGCATGGTGAAATTCACTTGATTTCAATATTGTAATTCCATCTATTTTCGGGAATAATTTATATTCAATATTGCCTTGGAGATTTTGGTTTAAAAACGATATTTCAACACTGTTGAAATTACAATATTATTCACTGGTTGTGATTCGAAAATGAAGATTGGAAATCCTATTTTGGTTTGGATACAACATTGCAGCAATATCAGAATGACAAATCTATATTGCAATATTGGAAATTGTTTTTAAAATAAAAATTTTAAAATATATATATATATATATATATATATATATATATATATATATATATGTTCGGATAGGTTTCCGCGGTCAGTTGTATGTAGTTGTTCAGTTCGGGTTGAACCGCGTCTGGAGTTTTGTTCTCGACGTTTCGGCTCCGATTTTGGAGCCATTTTCAAGAGTAAATGTGACTTCACGCTGAGGTCTCAATCTGCCTACTCCTCAGGTGTTGTCACAGGGGGCAAGGGTTTGTGACTTGACACCGGGCCCTCAATCTGCCTACTCCCCAGGTCTCGTCACGAGTTCTAAGGTCTCAATCTGCCTACTCCTTAGATCGAACTGAGGTATCGAGGGATGTTGGGTGGTATTTATAGCAGCGGGTGCTGCTAAAGCACCGTCGGATGTCTTGGTGGGGATTGGGCATCTGGAAATTAGGGGTTTCCTTGCAGTTGGAAGTCTCTGACCGTCGTCACGTTTATTTAAGCAGGAAGGTCGCTTCTCGATTTCGATGGCCTCGCGAATTATACGAGCTTGTAGTGTTTTTGCAGTGGCGATGGTCTTAGTGTTCTCAAAGTCTATGTTATGTCCTGTCTCTTGATGATGTTTGGACAGAGCTGAAGATGGGTATGATTTTCGGACAGCAAGTTGATGTTCGTATACTCTACTTGTCACACGTCGGTTGGTCTGGCCTACATATGTTCTATGGCAATCAGAACATGGTATTTCATATATGCCCTGTGATTCGTTGACGATTTTGTCCTTGGGGAAGCGGAGGAATGTGGAGATTTTATTGTTGGCTGTAAATATCGTTTTTATGTCCTGTTTTTTAACAATTCGGCTGATTTTGTCAGTAACTCCTTTAATGTAGGGAAGGAAAGCTTTGTGGAGAACGTTGTTGTCTGTTGGGTCTCTGGGAATGGAAGGAGAAGTTTGATGGCGGCGGATGGATCTGTCAATTTGATGGTCTGTGAATCAATTTTGATTTGAGTTCGGCTAGTTCCTGTGGTTTGTTATGGAGGTCAGTGAGGTTGATAGATCTGTGGATGAGGGAATTTACAACGGAATTGGTTTGTGCTGGATGATGGTGGGAGTTTGCGTTAAGGTATCGGTTTGTGTGTGTTGGTTTCCTATAGACCGTGTGGGTGAAGGAGTCATTGGTTTTTGTGATGAGGACATCTAAGAATGGGAGGGAGTTATTGCTTTCGATTCCCATTGTGAACTTTATATTTGGATGGAGGTCGTTGAGGTGATCTAGGAAATTATGGAGAGTTTCGGAGCCGTGAGGCCATATGGCGAAAACGTCATCTACGTATCTGAACCAGCAAGAGGGTTTGTGGTCGAACGTGTCAATGGCTTTAGTTTCGAAGTCTTTCATGAAAAGGTTCGCAAGGACTGGTGAGAGGGGAGAACCCATGGGAGCGCCTTTTACTTGTTTGTAAAAGGTACCTTGAAATAGGAAGTATGTACTGGACATACAGTGACTGATGAGGTTGAGGGTGCCTTTGGAAATTTGGTGTTTGGTTTCGAGAATGTTCAATGTATCTGATACAGGGATATTTGTGAATAAGGACACTACGTCGAAACTCACAAGGATGTCAGTCTGTTGGATATTGAGGTTTTTGAGGATTTCAATGAAGTGGAATGAATTTCGTACATATGACGAGGACTATTCTGCAAGGGGTTGGAGAGTATTTGCAAGGTGTTCAGCAAGGTTTTGTGTTGGGGAACCGAAAGCACTGACAAAATAAACGTGACGACGGTCAGATACTTCCAACTGCATGGAAACCCCTAATTTCCAGATGCCCAATCCCCACCAAGACATCTGAAGGTGCTTTAGCAGCACCCGCTGCTATAAATACCACCCAACATCCCTCGATACCTCAGTTCGATCTAAGGAGTAGGCAGATTGAGACCTTAGAAAGAACTCGTGACGAGACCTGGGGAGTAGGCAGATTGAGGCCCCGGCGTCAAGTCACAAACCCTTGCCCCCTGTGACAACACCTGAGGAGTAGGCAGATTGAGACCTCAGCGTGAAGTCACATTTACTCTTGAAAATGGCTCCAAAATCGGAGCCGAAACGTCGAGAACAAAACTCCAGACGCGGTTCAACCCGAACTCAACAACTACATATATACATATATATATATATGCTGGCTGGAACTACCGGTTGATCCGCGTCTGGAAAGATTTACTTGTCTACGTTTCGGCTCCCACTTCGGAGCCATTTTCAAGACTGAGTGACCTTGCGTCTAGGTCTGAGTTGTCTTACTGGCTGTCTATCATCACTGGATAGTGATGATAGCCAGCCAGTAAGAAGCCTAGCCGATATATATATATATATATATATATATATATATATATATATATATATATATATATATATATATATATATGGTTTCGAGAGGAAGACCAAAGACAGGATTCCTCTCGAAAACCAAGGAGTATATAGCATCACATGCGGGGACTGTGATAAGCATTACATTGGCCAGACGAATAGGACAATGTCAGCTAGAGTGCAGGAACACAAAAATAGCATAGGGACAAAACAAACATCTTCCGTCCTCTTTCAACAACACCACCAGTCGGGTCAATAAATGAATTTCGAGGCAGCAAAGCAAATAGCGCAGGTGAACCATTTCAGAACACGCCAAATTAAGGAAGCCATCGAGATAGAAAAACATGGAGAAATAAACAAAAGAGACTACTCTCAAAATATACCAAATGTCTGGAGGGCCCTCATCAACAAATAGAAAAACAGTTCAGGAAATGTTCCTTCGGTGGATGCAGGTCACCACTAACCAGACCGACCGTTATTACCTGAACAGTCATTAGCCAAAGGTCCGACAACCATAATCGACCCGACAGCTGATGGAACGGATCATATCGGCTACAATTTACGACCGAAAAGTTTTTCAAACAACAGTTTCTTGCACCAAGTAGGAGCAGTAACTTTCTTGAAAATGCCAACTGAGATGTTGGCGAAACGTCGAAAGTCAATACCGACAAACCAACGGATAAACTCCCAGAAAACCAATTATATATATATATATATATATATATATATATATATATATATATATATATATATATATATATATGCGAAAAGTTTGGAAAGAAAGTAAAAATTTAAAACCAAATATAGGTATAGGGAGTATGTTCTCATAGGCAGAAAGTTGCATATGAAATATTAACGAGGTAGATATTAGTCAATGGAATGAAAAGCAGTATTCAATAGATATGCCTTAATTGTACGTTTGAACTTTCGCACTCATCTTTCCCAATCGATGAAATAGTAAGTACATTATAAAAATTAAAACATAGATATTTACTTTGTGAAATTCTGATATTATCCGAATTTCTAGTATTATGGTTGTAGATGTCAGCATTGGTGGTAAGGTTAGGTAATATTATATTAATATGTATTTCAAGGAGTGAATTAAAAATATACCGTGTCTCACAGACTCATGGTACACCCCCGTTTTCTCCTTTGTTTTTCTAGCTATATCTTTTGAATTCGGAACATTGAATATGCTCACTGAACAGCATTTCTCGACATATCTGAAAGAAAAAAACAACTTCCAATTTTTCCGGAAATGACATCAACTTTCGATTCTTGAATGGGACACCCTGTATATTGTTACATGGTCGGTTAGGGATGATCTTGAGGAATCCAACGATACCAGGTTTGATGATGTTATCTCCAATGACTGCGGAGATATCGCCATTTATATTATCCATAAGCGCAACGAGTAGGAGAGAGAAACTTTACTGGCGGGTCAATCCAATTCTCTCTCCCACTCATTGAGCTTATGGATAATATAATTGGCGATATCTCCGCAGTCATTGGAGATAACATCATCAAACCTGGTATCGTTGGATTCCTCATGATCATCCCTAGCCGATCATGTAACAATATACAGGGTGTCCCATTCAAGAATCGAAAGTTGATGTCATTTCCGGAAAAATTGAAAGTTGTTTTTTTCTTTCAGATATGTCGAGAAATGCTGTTCAGTGAGCTTATTCGATGTTCCGAATCTCAAAAATATAGCTAGAAAAACAAAGGAGAAAACGGGGGTGTACCATGAGTCTGTGACACACGGTATAAGGACGGAAGAGTCATAATCTCAATTCAGAGAATAAATGCCAGTATCTCTATATACTCTAAATTAGCTAATATTCCTATTGTCTTTTTTGTTAAATAGGTAAGGGACCCGCAGCTGAGACATTTCCTCACAGTAAAATGGAATAACCGATATCAGACTGAATAACCTATACAACCCATATCAATATTGTCTACATCCTACAAAATGTAGTTGGAATCTATTATCAATATGGAACCAATATTTATATTGGGATATCGGTTCTTCAATATCAATCCAAATTAGTTCAAAATCAGTTTCTACTCTCAATCACGGTATATTTCAATTTTTTGGCTTTTTTTTTTCTCCGAATCATAAAATATAAATTACTGTACTTCTGTAAAAGAAATAGGATCAAAAAAATTTACACTCTTTTTTGATAGATATGTCCATATCTATATCTATCAAAGACTTTTGAATAATTCACAAAAAGAATGACTCCATCTAAAACAGCTCCCCTGCCTATATGGCAACGACTGCCTATATTGCTAAATTTCTTCACCAATTACACGAAGATTTAATCGAAGAGATAGCAAACATGGAAATATCTACACAAAGTAAAATAATAATAATAATAAATCGGCTTTATTCATCAACTTCATAAACAAAAATCAACTTACAAACTAGTAAAAGAATAATCATAAGTGATGAATCGGCGAAGTATCAGCAAAAGCTGTTTTTCAACAAAACAAAAAACTATTAAAATAATTAGGTGGAAAATCGCCAAGAAAGATAAATATACCATTCACAGATGAAAAATTTCAACTCATTTCTATTTGACAAAATGGTTAAGGCTTTCGCGGCCGAGGTTATAAGTATAACTACTTCTCTTCGGGCTTGAAGGCCGTCGTTCTTCGGAATTTCTTCCTGACGTTTCGCTAGCGCGAGTGGCCAGCTTCTTCAGAGGCTTATTCATCTCCGATGACTGACTCATTTCTATTTCGTGATTTCTGAAAGTAGAACGCCATGCCGTGTCATATTCCGTGTAAGTTTTTCCCTGATTCCTTATAGTGAATCTTTAACCTTTTTTTAAAATTAGAAAGAGTGTACGATCTAAAAGGTGTTTTCTGGCGCTCAGGGGCCGTTCATAAAATACGTCACACTAAAATCAGCTTTTTTGACCCCCTCCCCCCCCATTGTCACGCTGTGTCACACTTTTTGTGACCCCCCCCTAGAAATATTTCGTCACAAAAACAAAGACCCCCCCCCTGCTGAGTATGATAATATCTGAATGATAGTACACAAATTCTGAAAATTAAAAATATTTATTTAGTTATTATAATAAAATTTAAATAAATTATTAAATATCTTTCATAACGAACATATGAATAATAAATAATATTATATGTTGGTTGGCCTTTGGTTTCAAGATATTTATAAACAATTTCAATATGGATGGCCACAAATAATATACATATTTTACATAATCAGAAGATTCAATGCTCAATAACACAATGAAACAGTAAAAAATCGCTTTATTTTGTTTCATTTGTATGGTGAAATACAGTGTACTGTAACAAGATTAATTCGCATTCTCAATTGAAAATTCATTCGCAAAGATGGAGTCACTATAGATTTGATTAAAAAATCTGACGAGTTCAGGAATTCGTTAGAAGATGTCGCACATGTAGATTTCTACCAAAATCTACTGAAGATTTCTTTCATACCAAAATTTTTAAATTTTCGTCAGAAATCTACTAAAAAAGTAGATTTCTACCAAAAGTGGTCACGCTGGCTTCTAGCACTCATGTCAAAAAATAATAAACGGCGAACGTGACGTGGCCGTATACCCCCCGTCCCCCCTTGTCACATCTTGTCACACTCAGCCAGACCCCTACCCCCCCATTGTATGCGAACGTATTTTATGAACGGCCCCTCATGTATTCAAAACGTATTCGTCTGTCTCCTTCTCTCTCACTTACGGCCAGCCAAATAGTCAGAGAGAGATGGAGAGACGAATACGTTTTGAATACAAGAGCGCCAGAAAACGCCTAAAGTCACTGGGTAATTGATTATATAATTTCGGAGCATTGTATGAAAAGCTGCGGGAGAAAATGGCAGAACGATGCCTAGGTATGATAAGTGATTTACTGTTTCGAGTATTTGATCTACTAAGACTCGAAAAAGTAGACAGCTTACGAAAGAGATATTCTGGTTTTTTGGAAATAAGAATCTTATGCATGTTAGTTAATAGATGCAAAGCTCTGAGGGTATCTAGTCTTAACCAACCAGAGTGTTTCATTGTCGACGAGATGTGGTCATATTTACGAATACCATAACAAAATCTCAAACATGAATTTTGAATACGTTGTAAGCGATGTGCGTCGTATTGTAGTAAGGCAGGTCCGTAGATGCTATCACAATAAGAAAGTTTGGAAAAAATCAAAGACTCGCAAAGTTTCATTTTTAGTTGAGTAGAGAGTATATCACGTTTCGGGTATAACTGCCTCAGGGTGTTATAAGAGGTTAACATGTCTCGTGAATCTCAGATCAGAATCGAAGTATACTCCTAGATTCTTATTTTCCTCAAGTAAGGGTAGTTTATTGCCATCAATGCATATTTCGAAATTTCCCCTCACTTTTCTGGGTCCAAAAAGCATGACTACGAGAAATATACTTGGGTGTCATCTGCATAGTGATGTATTGTGCTTTTATTTATTGATTTATGAAAGTCAGAAATGTATATACTAAATAAAAGTGTTCCGAGAATGAATCCTTGTGGTACACCTTTTGACAAGTAAATAGAGAGCTATTTGTAGAAAAAATCTCCTTCGCTCATATGAAAATGGAATCAAATAGATAGTAAACATTGGAATATATACACAAAGTGAAATGGGGAGCTATATATGGAAAAAATCTTCCTCACCAGGTTGATATTTCATTCCAACACATACAACGTTTTACCCAGGAAAAATTATCTCCCAAGCTCCTCAATGAGAAATTACAGTATATTTTAAACCAATCTGAAATTGGCGTTCAGCCAATATAACGTGCTACATGATTATTATGAAATATAAATAATGATAGAACAAAATGAATGAACACATTCCAGTATGCCTCCTGTTGACGACCACCACAATGACTCAGTCCTGGTCCTCCCCGTCAGTACCGAAACTCACCAACAGCACCACCAACCCCTTCGGCAGGAACGTCACCTTCGCCGAGGTCAGCTGGATGACCTCCCTCATCTCCATGGGCTCCGCGGTGGGGCCCTTCGTCTTCGGCTGGATGCCCGACACTGTGGGCATGCGCATCACGCTGCTATCTCTGGGAATCCCCTTCCTGGTCGGGCAGCTGCTCATGGCCTTCAGCACCACCATCGAGGTGTTCTACGTGGCCCGGTTCGTGGAAGGGTTGGCCGTCGGAGGAACGTTCACCGTCACCCCCAACTACGTGGGGGAGATCGCAGAGAAAGCAAACAGGTCAGACATTAATTTTTTTCAACAGGGCAAATCTCTCCCTGGAGTGACCTTCTCCTGAAGATCGTCGTGGAGCAATTCGTTCCCAGCAAACACGAATACATCGCCAAGATATCGCAACAATGTCTCGATGTGACTTGCGATGTCACATTTTAAAACGCAAGGATATCGCAGTTACATCACAGCTTTAGTTTTTTGTCACACTCAAGTTCGTCGATGTCTCTGCGACGTGTATTTCGCGATGTCGCTACGATATATTTTTCGTCTTTGTAGGGGCATGAAAATGATAAGATTTCGTCCTGTGTGTTTTTCAAATAATGCCTGGAAATAAATTATACGATGGTTAGTAGGAAATTACCATTATAGGTATAATCATATAACAGTACCGCGTGATAACCTCTACTTAAATACACTATTTTGGAAATCAGATGACTATTACCTACCATCTACAATTATTCATTGCTCTTCCCTACTTCTCAGAATATGAAAATTCACTTCTACTCTATTAACTAAAAATGTGTACCCTTCTGTGTACCCTTGATTTTTCTTCTGTATGTCAATGATTTACCAAATTATTTGAGCACTGAACAAATTTTTTTGTATGCAGATGATACGACAATCGCCACTGATGCTGAAACCCCAGAAGAACTTGTGCAGAAAATGAATGATTTGTCGAAAGAATTTACTGATTGGTGTTGCAATAATTCCTTAATCGTCAATCCTGATAAAACAGTTTGTCTGCAGTTTTATTCTCGTACAAAAATCTCAAATGATTATTTCGTTCGCGTAAACAACAAAAATATAAATTTCTCTGATTCAATAAAATTTCTGGGCACATATTTGGATGCAAATTTGAAGTGGGATACACATGTTGATCAAGTGTGTAAGAGACTCAATAGTAGTTATTATGCAATTTTGCAGCTGAAAAATATATTCACATTAGAGCAATTAATAAATGTGTACTATGCTCTCTCATATTGACATATTTCTTATAATATTGTCCTTTGGGGAAGTGCGGCCAATGCTCGCAGAGTTTTTATCAGTCAAAAAAGACTGATTCGTCTAATCTTTGGCTTAGATTACCGAATGTCCTATAGGAATCATTTTAAAAATTTCAAATTACTGACATTACATCGATTTACATTTACAAAACTATAGCATATGTTAAACTCAACATCAAGAGCTTCAAAAAAAATTCTGACTCTCATGACTATGCTACGAGGCATGGTGAATTATTCAGAAGTACAAAGCACCGTACTTCACTTTACGAAAGCAGTCCTCAGTAAAACGGAATACGATTTTTCAATCATCTCCCCAGTGATATCAAAAATGAAAAAAATATTAATAAATTAAAAACAAAATTGAAAAAATATTTAGTGGAATCCTGCTTTTATGACATCAGTGAATATTTTGCCAATTCATAGTTTTTACTTTGTTGTTTAGTTTTTTGGATGAACGATATGTTTGAAGTAATATAGTTATTTATCTACTGTATGTGTGTATGTGTAATGAGTGTGCATATGTGTAGTGTATATATGTATTGTGTCTAACTTTATACGTCTGTATACATTTTCTGACTTGTCCTATATCATGTGTATGATCCTTAAGGATGAATAAAGATTATTATTATTATTATTATTATTATCAACCTGTTCCGAAAAAAAATAAACCTTTTTGCAAAGCACGATATAAAGTCCATGAGAAACTGTTAGAGTTAGGTTAAGATCTGTCCACTCCCTGTACTGATACCTATATTAACTAAATATTTATTCGAGAATATATTCTATTAACATCTAGAATATCAGTAAATATAATGTGTGAAATTAACTTCACTTAAATTAGTTCAGTGTAATCAAAAACGGATCACATGAAAAACTACACAAGCAGTCAAAAATTTTATCCACAACCATATATTTAATGCTGTCATTACTACCGTCATTGAAGGTTGGGAAGTATCACGTTACACACCTCTACTTCCCGCATCACTTCTTATCTCGGTGTGTAATATATTACTATTGTTCAGAAGACAAGAGTCCGATTCACACTGCCCTACTGGCTGAATATATACAGGGTGTTCATTTGAAAACTTCCCACCACGGATTCATCAAAAACTACTGATTGAAAGAAAAAACGCCGAGACACGTCAGAAGATACATCGAGGGGGACAACTTTTTAACCAATAACTACTTCACCCTCTGCACCCCAGGATCATTCCCTTGAAAATTTCAAATGGCAAGGGGTATCGAGTGATAGCTTGTTTGAACAGTCTTCCGAAGTCCTTTATTTTGACGTTTCATTTTTTGAAATCGGTCGATTCGTTTTCGAGAAAATTGGAAAAATAATTTATCCTAATTTGGGAATTTTGGAAGCAAAACATACAAAAATATTACATTTTATTTCAATAATTGTTCAAAATGTTGCCCGTTGGTGGCCAAACAATGATATAGGCGATGTTCAAATTACTGACGGACATTTTCAAATACATGTTGTTGGATATCATGGCAGCTGTCGATAATGCGTTGACGAAGTTCATTCAAATTCTCGGGTTGGGGAGTGAACACAATGGACTTCAAATGGACCAATAGAAAAAAGTCTAATGTCGTCAAATCCGGGGATCTAGCAGGCCATTCTATAGGCCCTCTTCGCCCTATCCATTTATCTGGTAACTCGTTGTCTAGCCATTGTCGAACCGGAAGAACATAGTGAGGAGGAGCACCGTCTTGCTGGAAATATAACTGAGCCTCATCAAGTGTAGGGTTTCCATCCTCTTCGATTTGGTTTTCAATGGTTTCAGTGATAAGCGGATTGATAGTAGTTTCCAACATATCCAAATAAATATCTCCATTTAAATTTCTATCAATGAACACTGGCCCAAGCACTTTGTTTCCTAAAATGCCTGCCCATACATTAATTTTTTGAGGGTACTGGGTGTGCCCTTCCACAAAAGCATAAGGATTTGCATTGCTCCAATACCTACAGTTATGCTTATTAACAAATCCATTTAGATAAAATGTTCCTTTATCAGTGAAGCAGATATTCTTCACATGAACGGTATTATCATTAATTGCTGCAGTCATTATTTCACAAAACTCAACTCGCCTATCGAAATCATCTTCGGTTAACTCTTATTTTCATTTTGAATGGATGAAATTTATGGGGTTTAGTAACTATGTGCACACAGCCAATGAAATATGAGTCGCAGCAGCAATTTTGCGTAACGACGTATTAGGATTTATTCCAAAATGACCTAAAACTTCAATTTGAGCGGCTTCATCCAAAACTCTTCTATTATCACGTTTTTTATTTGCAACCGATCCAGTTTGAGTAAATTCAGTAACAAGGTCCAAAACATACTTATGCGAAGTTAACTTATCTGGATGTCTGGCGTTAAACGTGACGGCAGTTTGCCGAGCACATTGATTTTGGGCACCATAAATCAGAATAATTTCCACTCTTTCGGCTAGTGTGTAAACCATTTTCGAAATAGATTCTGAATCAATGATTTAATTTTCACGATCTGAAGACTGTGACAGAGGTAACTGACAGGAAATTCAATTCCTTCTTTCACCTAGCAACTGAGAATAACTACACATGTATAACAATAAAAACAGTTCGCGTAGGATATCTGTGTTGATGAAAAAATCGCGGAAAAAATTGGGATTGTTGTTTGGTTATTGCCACGTCTAATCTTTCGAACTGCTGTTTATGTTGGTAGTTTTCGTTTTGCATTATAAACGAATTGTGGTTTTGGCAAACCTTAAATGTAATTGAAATGGAAAGTGATATTTTCGTGTGTTTTTGTTTTCTATCTGAACAAATAAAAATTAATGCAGATTTTTCTAATTTTCTGGAAAACGAATCGACCGATTTGAAAAAATTAAACGTCAAAATGAAGGACTTCGGAAGACTTTTCAAACAAGCTATCACTCGATACCCCTTGTCATTTAAAATTTTCAAGGAAATGATCCTGGGGTGCAGAGGGTGAAAGGAGGTGAAGTAGTTATTGGTTAAAAAGTCCCCCCTTGATGTATCTTCTGACGTGTCTCGGCGTTTTTTTTTTAATCAGTAGTTTTCGATAAATCCGTGGTGGGAAGTTTTCAAATGAACACCCTGTATATATATATATATATATATATATATAGAGGAAGGGTAGTCGTTGCTGACTAGTTAAGAATAGAACCAGTGAATAGTGGGGTGTTTCAGCAAGTAAAGTGGTACTCTTTTAAGTTAGTCCAAGCTTTCGGAAAATTTTATTTCCATCATCAGGGAAAATCTTATTTGAGGATGGTTACATTGATGTTAGAGATGAAATGATGGTACATTGTTGACGATGAAACATGATACATAATTAAAACTTGATTAAAAATTCTTTCAGTTAAAATCTAGACGTTCTAGATCTAGATCTAGAGAGTAACGTCTAGATTTTAACTGAAAGAATTTTTAATCAAGTTTTAATTATGTATCATGTTTCATCGTCAACAATGTACCATCATTTCATCTCTAACATCAATGTAACCATCCTCAAATAAGATTTTCCCTGATGATGGAAATAAAATTTTCCGAAAGCTTGGACTAACTTAAAAGAGTACTCCTTTACTTGCTGAAACACCCCACTATTCACTGGTTATATATATATATATATATATATATATATATATATATATAGCCCAATCGAAAGAAATGTCGACTCCTACTTTGCTCAAACGCATGAAAAGATGACACTGGCAATGAATCGACGACACTTGATAGAAGAAATGTTGACATTCATAAAAAGACGACAGTAGAAATGATGACTTTCACATACCTCCAATATAATAGAATTATATATTAACCTCGAAAATAAGACTAGCTTTAGCATTTAGTCAATATAGGAACCTTATCGACTCAGGCACATCTAGTATACCATAGATGGCGAGTATCTCAGATATATTGCTAGTAGCATTTATGGATGGAGTAAATGTCTGAACGGGAATAATGAATTATTTGATGAACATTTTTTCTCAAGTCATAATTTCAGTCGATTTAATATAAATTAATTCAATATCAATTAATATAATAATGAAAGCATACTAACCTAGTGTCTGTCAATTTTACCTTAATTTTGATATATATTTCTGTAACTAACTGTAGCTACGTATATGTTGTTTTCAAATCTATCTATTTGAATTATTTGTCAAGATGCATAAACCAGAAAAAACAGCGCCTGCAGTTTTTTTTCAGAATAACAGTGAATAATTTCACTAGACCAACTTCACGGACGACCTAGGTAGGTACCAACCTAATTTCATACCGTAACAAAATTCATAACGTGGATATTAGATTCAGATAACAGTTTTAGGAGTAAATTTTCACTATTACACACCTGGTCACCTAGGGAATTTTCTGTCGCTCTTGTATTCAAAACGTATTCGTTTCTTTAGCTCTCTCTCACTAATTTGGTTGGCATTGAGTGAGAGAGAAGTGGACAGACAAATGAGCGCCAGAAGACACCTCTAATGAGGTTGGATTCTAATATTTAGTAAAACAATAAAAAAATTGAATATATCTCTTCGGGTATACCTAACGACCCATCAAATTTTTTTGACGTGTTAAGGAAAGTTCGGATCACTTGAAAGTTCGGATCACTACATTTCAACGCAATATCAACACTAAAACAGTTTCACCATAATATTCAATAATGTGGATAGGTAGGTATAGGTACATATCAAAGTTTTGGAATATGCCGATAAGATTGTTCAGTGGCCAAAGGTGGGGACAAAATAGGGATTTTTTCAAAAACCTTGGGGTACCTATTTGGTATACATTACCTTATCTCAGTACCTATTGCAGGAAGTAGGTAGGTAGGTAGATACGTAAAACTTTTCGCACGGAAATCATTAATTAGACAACAATCGTTTCCCGACACCCGACACAAAAGATGTCGGAAGCCGTGTACCTATGAGGTGTGTCTATTTTTTGAATGTGTCCTGCTGGTGGACAGAGGATGTTACTGATAAACCCCTAAAAACTTTTGCTTTGGTTCATTATTCCCAACGTACAAACGTTTGGGTGTCCCAAAACGAGTATTTAACTCGGTATTTAATGTAGGTATTCAATAATAAGAATTAACAATAATTGTCTTTATTGGAAAACAAAAATCGATACTTCACAAAAAGGCGAAGTTCAAATCTGAAGTGCAGAACACTACAGCTTTGCAGTTCCGTTTATGATTTGTTAAAATCGCCAAAGTCTCCAAATACCTATTTTCTTCTGAAATTATGAAAATAATTGATTAGTTAGCGTGGAGCATGGTTGCTTCTGGTATGTATATGCTTCTCAGTGATTGGTAGAATTATTATCCTACGCCATGCGTGCAGGTAGGTTTTTATTCTAGGGGGGTACTCAGTAGCGAAAATAGAATTATGATTTGGGGATTACCACTGTTGTAGTGAAGCACCGATCGCATTGTTTTGCGCCAGGTTTTATACTCCAGGGTCTCGGTGAATTTGAAATAATATGAATGAACACAAAATTGTGATTCATTAGTTTTCACTTTCATTGAAGCCGTTTCTGTGTATAAGAATAAAGAAAATTAATAACAATTATCAGTTATTTATAAGCAAATCAAGATAAATATTCTCAATGAAACATAAAACAAAACAAGCACATTCTATGTGTATTACCGGTAGGTATGATCTAGATTCTAGATCAAAGTTTAAAAATATCCAATCAATTCCACTATTACATAATAATATGAATTAGATAACTCGACATTTAGAAGTATATTGATCAGACTGATATTTCTATGAATATTTATTTGATATTAGTATTTTGATACCGCAATGCTGTGTAAAGTACCCGCAACGCTGTTTCTGGTAAATTATTAGTTTTATTTTCCAAAAATCAACAAAAATATGAAGAAAAATTGAGGATTCATTTCCAATTTTACAACATATTCGAAAACTTGTTTTACCAGAATCTTTAAATCATTATCGCTCTGGTATTAAACATAAAACAGCCACAATTTAGAAAAATTCTGATTTGATACGAAACTCGAGGTCTTGGGATATATTTTCTAAATACTGATACTCGAATATTCTTCGGAGTTTTTTGTTTCAATGTTACTGCGATAAATCTCTCTGGCATTAATTCTTGATAGTAATATTTAAAAATCTAGTTTTTAATAAACTGTCTTCAAAAATAAATTTACACTAAAAAATCTGAATAAACACATTTCCAGCATCCTCTTTTTTTCTCGAGAGAAAAACCGGGGTTCAATTTCCCACACTGGAATCATCGTGCTTGCGATTCACACGTTATAAGGTAAGGCCTAGTAAATCAATTGCTTGCACAAGTTTCGAATTTTGAGGATCGACTTTCGAAAGGAGGCGTCAGCTGGTTAACAAAAACCCATTTCAAACCTATATTTTCAAACTAACAATATATATTATCTACTGAAGATTGAGCAGAAATTTTGTACAAATTTCATATAGGAAATTTTTATTTGGAGTAACAGTTATATATTTGAGACATGTAATGAGCAATAAAGTGCAACAACAAAATTTGTTTTCAGCATTGCATGTAATGGTCTTTAAGCTTTCGAAAATGTTTTAGTATCTTTCCACTATGTTATTAGTAGAGGTGTTTCTAAGTACGATATTTTCGGAAGAAACTCATTGCTGCGATATCACGGCGAGACCATTGTTGTTCCAATACCTGTCTTAGGTAATTTGCAATTACGTCGGTCAAATGTTGTGATGTCACAATCAGGTGTCATATCTTACAAAGCGAATGCTACAAATTTTGCGACGTAATTGTGATATAATTGCGACATCACTACAACAAGTTTCGAGATGTAACTGCGACGTAATTATGCAATTTTTATTTGCAACATCACAATTAATATTAAGGACCCAATTGAATTTGAATATTACCAAATTACTATGTATTCATTAAAATATAGAAAAAAACACTTATCATCTCAGAACGAACATCAAATGTCTTTCTCTTTTGGACAACTCAATAATATTTCTCTCTACCTTGGAGGTCCTGTATACTTATTCGGAGCGGACATCTTATAACACCTATATAACTCTGCTTCTCAATTGGAATAATTTTTACTAATGCATAATTGCCAAAATGCTTCTGTCACAAGGGAATATCATGAAAAGTATATAGGTCATGAAATATTTTGGCTTAAACTGATTGTGGATAATAACGTGAGGAAAGATCGCAAACGAAACGGAAATCGCATGCAAAATATTGTAATTTGGTTTTCCCATAGGTTCGAGATTATTACATTACTTTTTCACTCACTAGTCATTAATAAAATGGTTCTTCTCCATTAACTTGATCAGTTTAAAACAATTTCACTTAACACTTCAGAGGCTATAATAAGTGAGGATTCATGCGTGGATCATATTTTCATAAAAACCAATCAACCACTGAACCTTTTCAAGTCATTCATATTAGAATATGATATTACTGATCATTATCCAATCATACTCCAATATAATAATATTATATCAACAAAAATTACTAACAAAACGAAGTACAAATTTTATACAGACTTCAAAAAACTTCATGATAATTTTTCGATCATTATTATAAGAATAATAACCCAGAAGACTTGGCAAATCAACTAACAGAAAAAATAAAAGAATGTATTGACAAAAGCACTACTAGAGTCAAAATGAAAAATACAGAAATAATGAGAAAAAAATGGATGACAAAATCCTTACTACAATCAGTCAAAAAAAAAATGAGTTGTATAGAAAAGTTAGAGAGAATAACGATAATACAAGACTGAAAATAGAGTATAAAACCTACAAAAATACATTAACATCTCTAATTCATCAGGCCAAGATGAAATATGGCCAATCTGAAATTGAAAAAAACTGTCGATCATCCAAAGATCTCTGATTTTGTTTAAAAAAATTATGTCATGATAAAAATGATTCTAATGAAATAAAATTTATTAAAGTAAACAATAATATATCTCATGATAAAAAACTCATAGCAGATAACTTCATAAATTATTTCAGTAATGTAGGAAATAATCTAGCAAAACACATTTCGAAACACAATAAAATAGATCAAGAACTCCCCAAAACATATTTAAATTCATTTTTCATTGAAAAAACAAGCGAGAGTGAAGTTCTCAGTTGTATCAATTCACTCGAACTTAAAAAGTCACCGGGAAAGGATGGAATCACTTCACCCCCGTAAAGCTAGCAGAACCACTTTGGAATTTTAGAAATTTTTTCAGGCCATAATTTTAGGCCAATTTTAGGCTAATTTATTACACCATTCCCGAATTTTTTGCTCTTCAATTGTGGGAGATATCGCGGGTTCTGCTAGCTTAACGTTAAGCTGGCAGAACCAAACCGCTAAACAAATGTTTATGAAAA
>JAVJAQ010000929.1:0-62500 GCA_032362365.1 Zygogramma bicolorata
CAATAATTGGTTTATTTGGATAATTATTATGAAATGCTCTTAATGAATCTTGCAAAGTTGCATGAAATCTCTCAACTACATCATTAGTTTGAGGATGTGCTACTGCATTTTGAGTAATTCTGAATTCATATAACTTCGATAAATCTTTTATATGTTGGTTATTAAATGCTCCTCCGGGGTCAACATGTATTCTTTTTGGTATTGGATAGTGTTTAAAATAATGTAATAATTTCTCAACGATAGTTGTGCCTTCTTTATTTTCCACACGGTATGCTTGTGCAAATTTGGAAAAATTATCAAGAATAGTTAAAAGTGTACAATTTCTTGTTATACTCATAAAATCAATGTTGAAGTGTTCAAATGGTTTGCTTGGAGTTTCTGTTATAACTAACGGATAGTCATTATTTTGTCTATTCGTTTTCGTTCGATTACATACTTGACATTTCTTTATAAAATTTTCAACATCTGTTTTCAAATTTTGCCAAATATATCTTTCGCGTATTCTTCTAAATGTCTCGTTTATTTCTTTGTGTACCGAGGTTTTACTCCTATGATAATTTTCTAAAATATTTTCTCTTTCATCTTGTTGTGGTAACTTAACTATATCAAGACATATCGTAAACTTTATGTCTTTTTCTCTGAAAATATAGCTCAAAATATCTAAGAATGGAAGATGTTTAACGTGATTAATAAAATAATTCTTCGTCTGTAATTTATTTTTCAACGAAAAAAATATTCTGAAACTATCTTTCAGACTTAGTGAATCTATTTTTAACGTTGGTATCTGAATAAGATAATATTTCCTTTGTTGAAATTTGAGACTCTGTCTTATCGTTAATAACTCGGTCAAGTGCAATTGTTGATCATCTGGATCTAAGAACGTATCTTCTATTATCGTATCTAAATGCGGGGTTTCGCGATTTTCATTAGTTGGAACTGATAATATGATATCATTGTGTGCAAAAAATATCAAATTATCATTTGTTTGTTTGATTTTTTTGAAGTTGATAAGTGACTGAGTTTTTCTTTTCTCCAGGAATTCATGAAATTCTGAGAGAAATTCATTTTCTTCATTTTCTGAACCTGTTTCTGTTTCTGAATCTGAACTTTCTGTTAAAGCATTTATTTTTATTCTTGAGAGAGCATCAGCACTTCTGTTGTGTATCCCAGGTTTATAATCTATTTCATATGCGTACTCTTCTAGTTGTAACTTCCATCTCATTAATCTTGAATTTGCATTTGTTATAGAAAATAAATATTTCAGTGGCTTATGGTCACTGAGGATTTTAAATCGTCTGCCGTACAAGTAAGGCCTGAAATGTCTTACTGCCCAAATTATACTTAATAATCCCTTTTCTATAGTTGAATAACGTGTTTCTGCGCCATTTAATGTTCTTGATGCATACGCTATCGGCAAATCGTTTCCTATTTCGCGTTTTGATAGAACTGCACCTATCGCAAAATACTTGCATCGCATGTTAGTAAAAATTCCTTTTTAAAGTCTGGAATTTGCAAAATTGGTGCTGTTATCAAACATTTCTTTTTTTTCAAAACAATTGACGCATTTTTCATCAAAATTAAATTCTTTATTTTTCTTCAATAGATTTGTCATAGGTTTAGCCATTTCTGAGAAATTTTTAATTAATCTGCGATAATAACCCGTCAAACCTAAGAATGACTTTATTTCGTTTTGATTTTTTGGAACTGGAAACTTAATTATAGCTTCAATTTTCATAGGATTCGGTTTCACGCCATCCTTTGTTACTACGTGCCCTAAATATTGTACTTCCCTTCTCAAAAATTCACATTCACATGGCTGTATCTTCAAATTATGTTGTTTCAATCGTTGAAATACCTTTTTTAGTCGTTTTATATGTTCCGACAAGGTTGAACTATATACTATGATATCGTCCATATAAGTCATACACATTTCTCCTTGTAAACCCGTCAAAATATTATCCATTGCCCTTGAAAATGAGCTTGGAGCATTTTTCAATCCAAAGGGCATACGCAAGTATTCGTAGTGCCCATGGTCTACGCTAAAGGCTGTTTTTGGAATATATCTTTTTTGTATCTCGATCTGGTGAAACCCAGATGCGAGATCTAGTGTTAATATTTACATTTTCCTAACTGATCTAGCAGTTCATTTATATTAGGAAGTGGATATTTGTCTCCTATCGTTATTTCATTCAACTTTCTGAAATCAATAACCATTCGAAATTTTTGTTTTCCGCTTGAGTCTAATTTTTTCGGGACTACCCATACTGGACTGTTCCATGGACTCGTTGCTGGTTGGATTATATTCTGTTCTAATAAATTTGCAATTTGATTTTTCACTTCTTGCTTCAGTACATAAGGATATCTATAATTTTTTACTGAAATAGGACCTTTTCCCTGAGTGTTTATTTCATGTTTCACTTGATTTGTAAACGTAAGCTTATCATTTTCTAAAAAAATATGTCTTTGTACTTCAAACACAAACTTACTATTTCATTTTTTTTCTTCATTGTTCAAATGTTCTATTCTCAATTCTGAAATAATTTTCTCTTCACGGTCGTTACTTTGGGAATTATTTATTTGAATATTTTCCTCACTTGTTTTTTCTTGTATTGTTCCAAGTTCAATTGGGAATGTTTTGATACTTTGATCTCTTTCTGAAAGATTCACAATTGTTGTTATGAATTTTTTGTTTTCGTTTATTTTCACGAAACAATTTGGTATTTTCATACCTTCAGTTATTTTTATTTCAGGACAAATTCCTTCTTTCAAGTTTTTATTGTTGGAAATTGATTCAACAGTTTGAATTGTTCTCGCTGGAATTGTTATGATTGAACTCACTTGGCTTTCATTTATATCATCAAAATATAATGGAAGTCTTTGAAAAATAATTTCAGTTTTTTATTGGTAATATCTATTTCCGCTTTCATTTTTTCGAGAAAATCGATAACTACAAGTCCATCATAGTTGAAATCAAAATCAATTATGTAATATCTATGCGTTAGGTTGTTTGGACCTTCATTTATGTCTATACTTTGAGTTATTCTTGTATCTCTTTGAGGATTATTTATTCCAAAAATCGAAAAATTTTCTTCGTTTAATCTTTTCATTGGATTTTTCTTTATAAATTTTTGTGCTACATCAATTTTCATGAGTAAAATTGGTGCGCCTGTGTCTACTAGAAATGTATTTCCCGGTCTATTCTTTATATAATACAGTTTTTGATTTGGTGAGTTCAATATTGTTGATAAATGAACATCTCTTTTTCGTCGTTCTGGTGTAAATATGTGATTTCATTCTGTGCGAAATCCTGTTCGATCTCCGGTTGATTCTGTAATTGATTTTCGTGTATGCATGGATTTTCCGGAACCATAGCACCCGATAGACTCGATTCCGCCATGCAGTTTAAATGATTTACGCGGTTGTTTTGCGTTCTATTTTCACTTGTATTTTTCTGAATAACTGACGGTCTATTCTGTTGTATTATATTATTTCGTTGTTGAGTTCCTGATGTACTTGGAATATTTCTATTCAAATTTGAGTTCTGATTCATTTGATCAGTTCGATTCAAATTTTTATTTTTGTAGCGATTTGAGTTCGTATGACCTGGTATTTTGCAAGAATTACAAAATTTTTGTATTTGTTGACTGTTAGTTACACGATTGTTATACCTATAATTTTCTTTTGGATATGGTTTATTTGTTTTGTTTGATTTTGAAACCGTTTGTTTCGAAATCCTGGAATTTTTCATATATGAAATGTTTTCTTCTTCAATTAAAAATTTTTCTGCTTCATCTAGAGTTTGTGGTCTTTGTGAGCGTATCACAGAACCAAAAGGCTCGTTTAGCCCTGCTAAAACTGTTATTAGTGCAATCTTTTCATGTGATCTTTTTAATGCTGCTTTTTCTTGAATGTTGAGATTTTGATCAAGACCTACACTGTTTCTTAATTTTGTTTACAAGTCTTCTATTCTTTGAACAAAAGATCTTGGAGTTTCATTAGTTTTTTGAAATGATGAAGTTAAATCCTTCCATAATCCTTCCGTATCTCCATAGTGACCTATCAATAATTCTCTTATGTTTTCCCATGTTTGTAATTGTCTGCTGGAAATGAACCTTTTAGCCCTACCAGTCAGTTTGCTTTTTATTATGAAAATGAGTGCATTGACTTGATTTTCATCTACGTTTGCTGATACAAAGTTACATGCTTCAATGAAGTCATTTGAAGTTGCTTGATCTCCATCGTATTGTGGAATCATCTCTTAACTCTTTTAATGAGAAACCTTCGTTTGCGTTTGCCATTTTTCTTTCTTTTCTTGCGGTTGGGAATAAGGAAAATATGCCTCAATTCACCTTTTTGGATAGAAACAATAACTTACAGAGCAATGACGAGGAGAAGGAACTTCATGCAGGCTCGCCTCACTTCTTCCGTTGATTGTTCTTCCTTTTCTTTGTTGCGTGAAGTCGTCAAGTACCAGGAAAGGTGCCGCTGGGACAAGTACGCTTCCGCTTCTTTTTTTTCTTTCTTCGTCTGCGTCTCTAGGAACCAGTAAAGGGGCCGCTGGAACTCGATCACGTCTTCTTTTCTTCGATGAGCCAGGAGTTGTCACTGGGACTCGAACGTTGGAGCTTTTCACGTTGGTTTCTTCAACCGCTGTGTTCCTTGATCCGTTCACCACTGTTTTGTTTCGACAGTTTTTTGGCAATTTTTGGATCCGTTCACGACTGCGCCACTTTTATAACTTGGGAATCAAAGAGAATGTTTTAAAAAAGATTTTTATTCGAGTTTCAATTGTTAGGAAACTCTTCTAACTTGTTGCTTTTGACTTCATTTGAATATTTGACTAAAATACTCAAATGTCTGAGGGACCAAATGAATCTTTCTTCAACGAGGAACTGAATGAAACTTTCCTCAATGAAGAACTAAATGAAACTGACTTCTCAAAGTCACATGCGAATTCTTCCCAGCACTCCGTTATCTGCATCGCCAACAACAGCCTGCCAAGGAAACATTTCCTGCTTATCATGCAACAATGTTGCATGATATGAGATATAACTACTGAGAAACTTTATTTTTTATTAGTCCATAAGGACTGCGAGGACGTAACATATATTCATGAAAAGCAAAAACACAATACAATTTGAATCCTCTATAGTAAACACCGATATCACGGATCACTTCCCTATTGTTGCAATGGTACAGCTCAAAACTGATAGATCTCTGAAGCAAAAAGGAATGAAATATCAGATGTTGGAAAACTGAGAAATGAAAATTGAGATTCAATTCATTCAGAGCAAAACAGTGACACGAGGCTACGAGTATATAATTCAAATTACTTGAAAATGCAATCAACAAATCAAGTCAAACAATATATAACAAGAGTCCTTTGGAAAAAAGCACCCATGGATAACCCAAGGTATCGGGGAATAAACCAATCAATTAACCCAAAATTACGAGAAAATCCTGGTGAAAATCAAATTGAACCTACCAAGCACATTTGCGGACTGATAAAACGGGCAGTTCAAAAAGCAAGCAACAGCCAAATTTTTTTACAGGGGACTGTAAAAAAATTTGGCAAACAATAAACATTTTCACGAATAGAAGCGAATCCAGTATACCTATAACAGAAATAGAATTTGATGGTCATATCGCCGCCTGAATGTGAGAACTGGGCATCTCATTTTGGGCATTTCATATTTGAGAGAACTCGAAATTATATCATTTCTGAACTCTCAAATTCGTTTCTTGTATTGATCCATTGATACAGTACCAAGAATACATTTCAGTATATATATATACATATATATATATATATATATATATATATATATATATATATATATATATATATATATATATATATATATATATATATATAGAGAGAGAGAGAGAGAGAGAGGAAAGGAAGTCTTTGCTGACAAGTTAAGAACAAAACTTGGGAATTATATTTGGGACAGCAGCAAAAGCGAAAGTGTACTCTTACAAAAATATATTTCCAATATTTCGAGAAACGGTTGTTGTCATCATCAGGGAGCTACAAAATAATGTTAATGATAGAAAGTATGAAACGATTTTTTTTTGTTACTTACATTGTTAGTGAGGATGGTCGCATGAGAAATTTTGAAAAGTCAGATGATACATAGTAATTTTTTTTTAAACATACAACAGTGTCACTAACAATGTAAGTAAGGAAAAAAAAATTTGTTTCAGACTTTCTATCATTAACATTATTTTGTAGCTCCCTGATAATGACAACAACCGTTTGTCGAAATATTGGAAATATATTGTTATAAGAGTACACTTTCGCTTTTGCTGCTGTCCCAAATATAATTCCCAAGTTTTATATACATATATATATATATATATATATATTTTTTTTTTTCATGTTCTCTCAAATTCCATCAGAAGGATTTAGGTTTCCACCTTAACCCTTCTACCCTTCTGATGGAATTTCCATCGCGAATCGTCAATTATGAAGTTACTTCATGAGTATCCAGAGAGAGAATTGCAAATGTTGATCTGATAGGAACATTGTATTGGGAACCAAGAAACAAAGTTTGTGAATAATGAAAATCCGCTGTGGAAAATATAGTTTCATATAAATTAATTCTCACGATGAGCTATCTTCCAAATGACATCCCCAGTCGGCAAGTGTGACAATCCACAATTAGAACTCCGAAAGTACTCACATTAAAATAAATGGTTAGTAAACGCTTATTGTATTTCTCACTGAGAACTGTTGCTGCGAGGTTTTACTAATTGATGATGACTCATCACAGATACTAAGCGAAGAACTTTTGTCTCTGATGAGTTGTTCTATGAATGGATGCGGTGAGTTGATGGAAGCAAAACTCCTTTATTCATTGCAATTAAAATTCACAATATGAAAATGGATACGGAATGAGGGTTGAAATGAATCATTCCAGTTGTTATTCTGCGAGGTGACTCGAAAGTGTATTTCTGATGCAAACGGCATCGGATATGATATTCAGAATGCTACAAATTCCTGAGCAGTAGAGGCGAACTTACCATGGAATAACCATAATTGTTTTTTCAATATCTTCAGAAACGGATATATGAATAATGAAATCGAAAGAAGGATTGAAAAAATATATTCATCAACAAAATCAATTTACTAAATAGTTCAGTCTCAGTTCTATACGGAAGCGTAAAAGGGCCACACTAGTTATTTTTTTGATTTTCCGAGTTTAAACTCGGAAATTCCGACTTCAAACTCGGAATTATATTTTTCCGACTTCAAACTCGAAAATTCCGACTTTAAACTCGGAAATTCCGACTTTAAACTCGGAAATTCCGACTTTAAACTCGGAATTATATTTTTCCGACTTCAAACTCGGAAATTCCGACTTTAAACTCGGGAATTCCGACTTCAATCTCGGAAATTCCGACTTCAAACTCGGAAATTTCGACTTCAATCTCGGAATTTCATTTTTCCGACTTCAAACTCGGAAATTCCGACTTTAAACTCGGAATTATATTTTTCCGACTTCAAACTCGGAAATTCTGACTTCAATCTTGGAGTTTTATTTTCCTGACTTCAAACTCGGAAATTCCGACTTCATTCTCGCAATTATCGTGTTTTTGTAATGGATATATTAGAAGTTTACTAGTTGTTCAGTTTCAGTAGAGTTACAAAGTTATTGTTGATCATTGTTACTGGAGTGGTTTCCGGTTACTAATATGAATAATCTAATTAAATTTTATTTCTCTCTTGGATTACGACAAACAGAGATTCGTGTTTGTTTAGCATCAAACCGCAATGTTTTCGTGAGTGAGCGTACTTTGAAAAGACGTTTGAGAATGATGAATTTATACAGGAGAAAACATTTTTCGGATATAGGATATAGGAAAGGTCTACAAATTTATTGAAAATAACGTACAACTTCATGAACAACTTCATGGATACAAATGGATCCATCTCAAGTGTCTTCAGAATTATTTAATTGTTACCCAGGAAGTAGTTCGGATTCTATTACAAATTATAGATCCCATTGTTGTTGAAATGCGTAGTAGACGAAGATTGCGGAGAAGGCAGTACAAAAATAAAGGGCCTAATTTTTTGTGGCATATGGATTGATATGACATATTGAAACCATATGGTATATGTATAAGTGGATGTATAGATGGTTTTTCTCGTCGTTTAATGTGGCTTAAAGCTGGTAACAATAGCAACGACCCTAAAGTTATTGGCAGCGTCTACATAGAAACCGTGAAATCTCTTGGAGGCTGTCCACAAACATTTCGAGCCGATTTGGGCACGGAAAATGGTGTTACTGAACAAATTCGAACATTTTTGAGAAGTCGCCTGGAGGGAAACTTCAACTTACCACCTTTTTTATATGGGACCAGTCCAGCAAACCAAAGAATTGAAGCTTGGTGGTACATTCTGGAAAGGCATCATAGTCATTATTGGATTAATTTATTTCAGAATTTGAAAGACGAAGGTTTATTTTCTGGAACCTTCCTTGACAAAAGTTTGGTTCAGCTCTGCTTCCTGAAGATTATACAAGTAGGTATATCGTAAAGTATTAAAGTAAACAAGGTATATTATTGATTAGAGATGGCTGGCCATGAAAATTCAAGTATATGAGCATGCAGATTGGCTACAACGAAATATGATGAATCATTTCATGAAAAATTGCATCAACTTCACCAAATAAACTTTAAGGTTTTTTCTGAAATAAACACCATATTTCAGGTTTCACGCCAATGAAGATGAAAATCGATTTTATTCCAACAAAAAACCCCATTATTTCTCATAGTTTGTTTCATTAACATTTCATTATTTTGCAACAAGCATCTCCTCATAGTAGAAGATACGGTATAGAGGTCGACCTTCACCCATCTGGTAACATTTTTTTTATAGTTTCATTAATAGACGAATACGCCTATAATGGATCGCCTATCAAAATGTGGTGAAGACTATATACATTGAGATTCCAAAAATTTCCACCGTATGGAAAACTTTTTTATTATCGATTTGACAGAAAATTTTATTCTTCATAAAAATTGGTGCATTACAGAATACTTGCATATGAGTTGTCAAAATTTCGAATTTCTGTGTACAGGGGAGAACGAAAAATAGGAATTTTCATCAGGTGTAAACCACATCTCATTTTTGACATAATCAAAAAGTTCATAAGGAAGAGTTGTTCAGAATTGAAATCGATATTCAAATTTGGAATCACATCCAGGGTAGTTTGTTCATGATAAAAAATATATTTTTCGTTCCCCCCTGTACACTGTTCGAAAATTTGAAATTTTGACAACTCATATGCAAGTATTCTGCAATTCACCAATTTTTATGAAGAACAAAATTTTCCGAAAATTCGATAATAAAAAAGTTTTCCATATGGTGGAAATTTATGAATCTCACTGTATATAGTCTTGACCACATTTTGATAGGCAACCATTATAGGCGTATTCGTCTATTTATGAAACCCTATAAAAAATGTTTCATCCAGTTACCATATTGGTGAAGGTCGACCTATGTTCCGTATCTGTAGGACATCGTATGATTGTCCATCAGATGTTATTCATTGTTCCTGAAATATTAACCAGGCATGTAGTTTTGTAATGGATATTTGACCAACTATATAGGTCATAGGAATATAATATAGGTCAGTAGCATTGAGCAGTCTTGACTGAATTCAGAAATTGTTCATCTATAGTTTGCTTGCTGTAAAATATATAAGCTCTACTCCACGTTTACTAAATAAGCTGATATTCTGATATTTTTATTATTTTCAGGATGAACTGGATACTGTTGCAATGGAATGGAATTTGCATCGCATAAGTTCTTCAAGAAATAGTATTTCACCTTGTGGTAGACCTTTCATGATGTATCACGTTCCAGAGGTATATAGTACTAAAGATTACATTTGTGTCATACCACAAGATGACGTTGATTATTGTCAGAGATTTTGCACTTTCACGGGTAAATTACCTTGTGACGAAGATGTATATGGCCTAGCAGCAACATTATGATAGAACATGATTTAACATTGTCTGCAGATGCTAACGTTGCTGGAGACAGGAGATTCTACGAATACTTTGAATAACTCTCGAACGAACAAAGTAGCTACTGAATTGTTTGAGTATCTTATAAAATAAATTTTAAAATTGCTTTGCTTATATTCGCAGTTTCCTTTCTTTGATACCATCCCATTTCCATAACGTCATATCATCAGAGATCTGAATGTTTCAATAAATAAAATGAATTAATTTTTACATGTTTTTTTGTTTCCGATTAATTCATTCATATAATTCAGTGATTCAGATTATAATGCACTTATGATGACAACTGCAATAGTCCAAATTTCCAAAAGTAGTATAGTCAGGTTAATTTTCAGCTACCTACAAAGTTTCCAGGAGAGTGGTAAAAATACTTTCATCGAATTCTAGAAAGCGAATTACAATAACAAAATACGAACTGAATCATTTATTGATTCAAATAAACGTGTTTTGACTTTGTGAGGGTAGAAGGGTTTTGAAAAAACATCGTACAGTGAATATTAGAATAATTTTTTCATTTATGAGAAAAACTCTGGTACTGAGATGCATTGAAAAATGAATAAAACGAGTTTCTTTTTTTTTTTTCGGTTAACACAGAGCATTCTAAGAGTTGTCTGGAGAAATCAGGAATCCTTGGTTTTGTACCTAAGCGTGGGGAAAACTCACTGCCAGAGGTTTCCTTGTTATGAAATGAAAATCGAGAATTAAGGAACATGTTCGCCTTTGGAAACATATGAAAACGATAAGTTTGCGTTGCATTGTATCATTCTTAATACATTTTTCTTGGATGGAGAAATTTATTAAACAACATAATTACTCCGTTATCATAAATTCCAATATATAATTTACAGATTGTAACGGTTATAATAATATACGTGCTATTACTGGGTTTTTACTATAGACTGAATAAAGATCGAAATTTACGACTTCGAACTAGTTTGAAGTCGAAAACTAAAATTCCGAGTTTAAAGTCGGAATTTCCGAGTTTGAAGTCGGAAAAATATATTCCGAGATTGAAGTCGGTATTTCCGAGTTCGAAGTCGGAATTGCCGAGTTTGGAGTCGGAAAAATGAAATTCCGAGATTGAAGTCGGAATTTCCGAGATTGAAGTCGGATTTCCGAGTTTGAAGTCGGAAAAATGATATTCCGAGATTGAAGTCGGAATTTCCTAGATTGAAGTCGGAATTTCCGAGATTGAAGTCGGAATTTCCGAGTTTGAAGACGGAAAAATATAATTCCGAGTTTAAAGTCGGAATTTCCGAATTTGAAGTCGGAATTTCCGAGTTTGAAGTCGGAATTTCCGAGTTTGAAGTCGGAAAAATATAATTCCGAGTTTAAAGTCGGAATTTCCGAGTTTAAACTCGGAAAATCAAAAAAATAACTAGTGTGGCCCTTCTACGCTTTCGTAGTTCTATGAATGCCACTTATAACAACTGTTTTTTAACGGGCACTTCCAGCCAGAAAAACTCCGTTTTATATTACTTTTTTCAGATCTTAATCTCATATTCAGTTTCCTCATACCGGATTTGTCATAACTCAGCGCCTGTAAGGGAGTGTCATATAGTTGACCACAGCCACTACGTCCATACCCAAGGAATAAGAGCCCAGTATATATCTACCTACACAACAATAAAGAAACCTGTCATCCGGTCGTAGGCTAATATAGGTGGAATCGCCATCTCCTATTTCTAAACCAACGCCAAGAGAAGCAACATTTCAAAAAGTTGCTGTCTTCGCTTTTTCATCTGCAATTATGTGGGAGGGTGAACACAGCTCTTTATCACCACGACATAATCAGGTTCATTGCGCTCTCTCCACATGAACTAGAGATACCTACTCTGCCTGATGAGGTTGTTCTGTTTTCTAACTCCTATTAGCTATGTTTTTGTAAATTGTATTTATCTGTATTTCACGTTCTCTTATCATAAAAACATTA
Organism: Zygogramma bicolorata; assembly: GCA_032362365.1. Taxonomy (NCBI): domain Eukaryota; kingdom Metazoa; phylum Arthropoda; class Insecta; order Coleoptera; family Chrysomelidae; genus Zygogramma; species Zygogramma bicolorata. The sequence goes on from JAVJAQ010000929.1 coordinate 11,969, forward strand.
ATTATGCTTATGCCTTCGTGAAAAATTGTCCTTCCCTTAAAGCTCCGACACATTCGGAGTGCGCACTGACATCATTACCCGACAACCACTCCTCACACTCGTGGGGTGAGTGATTACTGGGACAGTAAGTCGGGTGCCCTGAGTAGACGTAGTGATCCAAGAATGGCTGCCTTCTTGATCTGCCCTGCTAGATTTTCCGCCGTTTTTCGGCACTCTGGTATAATTCTCAATTTGGAAAGCAACGAAGGCATAACTCCAACAATGAACCCCAGAAACGAAATCACCATTTTCATAGAATATGTAGTTTAGGTACAGTCTGCGGATTTCCAAAGGCCAATCTTCAAATTTTGTCTATTTTTCATCTCTTTCCGGACAATATCTGGTTCAGACGGTGTGAGAACTCCACCACGAATATTGGCTTGCTCTGGTGATTAAGCGTAGAACTACTTATCTGGCTCATTGGCTTGGGATGAGTAGATTCAAGCGATCTGACCCTTTCCACTCTCCACAACGGGTTCAATGTCACTCGGAGCATAGGGCAGCACATGCATGTAGTATATCCCTTACGATGGTAGACAATTCTCGCAGGGCCGCGTTGAGCTGTCACTTGCCATTCGGTAGCTATGGTCTAAGCCTACCGGAAAATAATCTTGTAGTTTTTGCTGGAGCTGTCTTGAAAATGATGAAAATAAATAAATGGATGTAATGATTTCCATATCAGATGAAAATATTGTTCCGAGATGATGATCTACGGCGTTGAAGGACTCCACCCTCAGTTTAGCAGCGATGCGACGACGTATGTCCAATAAGAGGCGTACTAGTGGGGATGTTGAGGACCGAATATAGCTTCAACTTCGAGAAAAATTATAAAGGAATGCCACTATGTACAAAGGTTGTAAGGACCCCTCAGAACAGGCAGAAAAAAGCGGCCATCGAACACTGTTTAGGGAAATTAATAAGGCGGAAGGTCGCAAATAAAACCACTGCCACTTTCTCCGACAGCCAGGTGGCAATTTAGGCGCTCATCTGATTTTAAATATTCTAAAGATTGGTGAGAAGCTGTCTGAGCGCACTCAAGGACACAAAATAGGGTCACTCTTGTGTGGGTACCCGGACATGATGGTCAAAAGGGCAACGAGGAGGCCGATGCTCTATCCCGTGAAGGCGTATCTAAGGTTGTGATCAGCCCAGAACCCTTCTGCGGGCTAGCGAAAGTATGTTTGGAGATATCCATAAACTCATGAATGCAAGATCAGGAACGCACTTGGGCCCCCAAGAGTCACTCTTGTGGCTCCTAGGTCTGTCGAAAAGCCTTAACGATGAGTAAATGGTCGATTTCGACTATTTCAAAACGAAGAGCATCATTTTATCGGCATTAGTTGCCGAGTTAGAGCTGTTTCCAAGTTGAACTGTCCTAAAAATGACCTGAGGGCTCTATAGAACCTTCGTATAAAGTGGCGTTCCTCAATCATATTTTGCAAGGTTGTTGCCCTCAACGTCCCAACTATACAGAGCGAGAGGGGACCGAGCTGATTCCTCGACTCGCCAACTTTGATGATGGTATCATGTATTGTAATAAGATAGTTAGTAGTGAAACCTGATCGTGGAAGGAACTCTTTGTAAAACTCCTAGGCAATCAACTCAGTATTTCAAAAACTCAAAAGTTTCATAGTGCTTGTAATTAGACCAACAACGATCTGCATTCAACATACGTGATGGTGTTTCTGTATAAATTTCAAAGCAATCAATTATTACCGCTACACGATCACCAAAGTTTCCTTTCAAGCAGGCAGGCATATTTTATCTTGATATCGCTCTATTTGGCCAAAATATAATCTTTCTGTACCTAGTGTAGAGTACACCTGTGGAATGAATCTGATGCAGTTGAGCTATAGCAAATAGGCAAGACAAATACTTGAATGGCGAGTCGAGTCGCAACTTCATCGATGCCAAAAAAAAAAACGGAGACAGAATACTTATAGTTGATAAGTAGGGAACCACACTAAATGAATACAAGAAACATCATCTCAGCTTCTGGAAATCCAGTAGAGTACAACGTTTTTGAATCGTCCTCAAATGAATCTTCGTTGAATCTGGAGCTTTCAATTCGTATTCCAAATCATATATTTTTCGATTAGCAATAGAGATTTCCAAAGAGTTTGTTCAAGGGGTCCATAGTAAAAGCAGTTTAAATTTTAGCAATACCTCGACTTTCGTGTTCGTTGTATGGTTCAGAAGTTTCACTGGCTTCTGTAGATGGGCTTGCTGTTGGTTCTGGACTTTCGTGTTTGTTGCACGGCTCAGGAGTTCCAATGGCTTCTGTAGATGGACCTGCTTTTGGTTCTGTGAGTAATGAAGTATTCTCAGCTTCATCTTCCTCTTCCTAAAAAAATGCAGATTTCGATTGGGTATAATTTTTTTAAATAGCACCAATACTGAATACTTGAAGATGTTTTGTTCGACGTTTCACCAATATACCATTCCTTTTTAAACTTCGATCATCCTTTGTTTTGACGCTCACGTATCCCATATTCACAGAAGGGACATAATTTTTGTGTTTCGAATTTATTAATATTATTCATCTACCTGATAGAGAATGATCCACACATATTCGCGCATGTTTGAGGAATGTATTTCTCAAATCGACCCGTTTCAAAGCACTAATCCAACGTTCTTGACGTTCTTTCGGTAAGGCTTCTAACATTTCACTTCTGTTTTTTGAGGCTTCTCGAGATTCTAAAATAAGGACTTCGATCCCTCTCAGCCTTTTTAGAATACCCCACAACGCAACAAAACGCAGGCATTTCAAATTATTGTTACTTAAATAAATACTCTCTATTGTTCACAGTGGCTCGAACGGTTTGTATGCCCTACCGGCAAAATGATATTCCTCTCAAAGAACAATTTCAAGTTTTAGTTTCTGTATCTGTTAGTAAAAGAAGGAAAATATTTTTAGGCTTAAGCGCACTTACCCCCTATATGTTCGGATATAGAAAAGACTATTGATAGGTAAGCGACTAGTATTATCAATTACAGAATCATTATTTTTGGACTGAGTTCTCCATAGAGGAAAACACAGCCAAGAGCATGAAAAGATCCTTCAACAGCCATTTGAAGTATTAGGATAATGTTAGTGTACTATACAATATCATCCACAATATTACATCCCTGCCACCTGTTATCACCAGCTCGGTGACTTCAACTTTCTTATTCATGGCATATTTTGTTTTGGAATAGGCTCGTAAAATAATCAGTCATTTTTTGAGAGTGGTTCAATAATCATCATCACATGAAGAGCTTGGTTTTACCGAAGGATAAAATCATTGTGCTCGCTACGTTCCTCAAATATATCGCATGATTCACTTGATTTTTCTTATCGGACTTTCCATAGATGATTTTTTGGTACTCCATCCAATGGATACTACAATGATAATGATTTTCAGTATCAAATTTTCTCATATTGAGTAATATTGAATTACAGCCTATGAATAGCATGAACCTGCTCTGAACATTTTTTCCCGAAACACGTCACATTTTTTTTTCAGTGTAGTTGATTATCAATCTCGTCAGTTCCTTGAGAGCGGGTCTCACTCTGAATTCATCGATCACTCCATTCATTTCGCACTTCAAGACCCTTGAATGCCATCATGATGCGAGTAACTGCCAATTATAGAATATCCATTCCCAAATTGTAAAATATAATCGGGGGTTCTAAAAAATATTTAAAATAAATATTATTGAGATATGAACGGAGAATCAGCTATAAAGGAAGGACTAATCTCATTTATCACGTTTCAGCGGGCAGTTCAATGAAGAAACCAACCTAATCACCGTGAAATTTTCTATGTCACATAATTTTCAGACAGTTGGTACTTATATCTACAAAAAATTTGTGTTCCCATAATTTCACACGTTTGATGATTTGGACAAAATAGGGGGATGTCCAAAACTTGTCAATAGGGAACAAATATTACGCAAGTCACATGTTGCCTCTCCTGAATTTACTGAATAAGAATTTCAGAAATGGCAATTTGAATCAGAATAAGGTGATCGCAATATGATAATCATTAGAAAATAATAATAATGATATACGTTAATTCCAAATATTACAATGAATACATATATAAAATTACAATACACTATAGGAGGTAGCAAACTGCATAAGTGAATATTCTACTTGTCTGCGATAATCAAAAGTATACACGAATTTCAGGATATAAAAATATTTGAAAATTGAACATGAAAGATGAACTTCATCAAAATATGTGATGGTAAACTTACTCTCTGAAACTGGATGGCATTAAAAATATCAAGTTTATTATGAGTGCTCTTGAGATCGATAATACTATGGATGTATAACCTGGTATGTCTCATTATCCAGAGTTTTACCTCCTCGGGACAAGAAAGTAATAACTTCTTGTGTGAGAGTCCTTGATTCTTTGTGGGATTGTGATGGTTTTATTCCTTCCTCTGGTTTTATATTTATGTTGAAGCCCAACCAAGTTATGCCAGTGTTTGTATTGACTCATTAGAAGTGAGAAAAAAGTGTTGCCTTACATCGAATAAATTGGTTTCATACGTAGCTGTAGCGTACTTGAAATCTTTGTGAAATATAATTCTCAGTATCCAATTCTGGGTGGGCTCTGATCTTGTAACGTTATCTTGGTCATACGAAGAGGTATACGCAATTGTATGCCAACACAAGGCACAGGTTGCGAACGGATAGCTTTTGATAGGGAAGCAAGGGGCTGGAATCGGCCTGAGAATAAGTCTGAAGTAAAATGTTGTTGATTGGACGCTATCTACAGAAAGAAAGATCATACAAACTCGTTCCCAAGCCAATCTCTGTAGAAAGACTTCACGGGGCTGGAAAAACATTCAAAATAATCGATAGGCATACTTGAAGACTGACATTAAATCAAATCATTTTTCGAACAAACAAGGCCAGTCCCAAATCTACCTACACAGTAGGTTTTGGCTGGCACCCGTCAGAAAACAACTACTCTTCTGGCTAATACCACGAAGGGCAGTAAAAATATTCTATAGGTGTTAGCCAAAGCCCACTGTGTAGGTAGATTTGGGAGTGGCCTGAACGAATTGTTCGAAAGATGAATTGGTTTACTGTGCTGAAAAGAAGATTCCCGAACATACAAATTATAAAGCAATTATCAGATATCAGTATATAATTAAAATTTCAGTAGTGAGTAAATATCAAAGAACGATTAATTCTGGAGTTAATTATGGAATTAAATAGGTTTTGGTCAGAGGAACTTCAGCGTAATGGAATACAACAATAATGACACAGACAACCATGATGAATGCATTCAAACCTGTTACATTTATTCTCTATTGCTGAAAGATGATGTTTCTCCGCATTTTCATTCCAGTGTAATATTCTCTTTCGCTCCAGAAACTGTTCCTACAGCTTTTCGATTGTATGATGTACAAAACAAATAGACAGCTCCAGAACTCAGCAACCCCTAAGTATCCTCCATGAAGATCTCCACAGACAAGTTGGTCTCTACTATCCCTCAAACTCCTTTATAAGTCTCTAGTCATTTTACGAAAAAAAAAGTCTTCAGAACATTTTCATAAAAAGGGTTTCAACGAATAATTTCAACTTTGAGTTTTTGTAAATTCGTTCATTTATTAGAGATTCACAGCGCTCTGAAGTTGACCCTATTCTCAAATACTCCGTAGGGTACATATGTGTGAAATAGTTTTCGCGCTTCATCTATTTATCTAACGGAAAATTTATGGTAGTATTTTCTGTTACAAATTGAATTCTCCACAACTTCAATATCATTCCTTTTTTTCGTAAAATCGAAGATAACAAAGTTTCGAACGAAAATATTCAAAAATTTTGTAACAAATTTATTTTTCGGTGGAATATTTTCACAATGAAATGATATCAGAACGTTTGTATAGAGGGGTTATTAGCGAAAAATTTCCACTGAATTTTTTTATAATTTCGTTAATTCATCACGATTTTACAGGGCTCCGAAGTTAATAAGTTGATCGTATTCTCAGTTGTGCTACGTATTTCGCCACGTACATAATTCATGTAACCATCATTATAGTGATAGTGGAACGGACAAGCGCGAAAACCATTTGCACCCTTTTTCCAAAATGGCGGCCGCGGGACAAAGGTTGCAACCCCACAAACTTGGATTGAAGCTAGCCCTAACCTCCCCAACACATCAAAAACATAAAATCGCGTCCTCTGGGAAACGTAACCAGCGGAATTCATGGAAGAAAGGATTCATGATGAAACCTTATCGTTCGGTCGATATATTTATATATTTACTGTTGAAGGATTGTCGAATTTCTTTAGGTGATGGCATTTTCATGAAATCGCCAAGTTCTCTTTGATATATTGGATAAGTCTTATAAGTATATTCGTATATAACATTCTCTCAGTTGCATCAGTATTATGCGTTAGTTTGGTACTGTCCTGAATAGTTTCATTCCCAATTGTTTCAGAACACCGTAGTTTGTGGCAATTTTGAAGATATTAGGAATGAGCATTGTTCAAATTCAAACAACTCCGAAAGTTTTTTCTCTTGGTGTATTCGATCACCAGAAATTCATCATCCGAAGTCAGTATGAAAATATCTTCAATTATATTCTGAAATGGAATCGAGAACGAGTGTGTTATCATCATTTTATCTAAATCTTTCCACTGATCATATCACTCTGAATATACACAACTCCGAGTATCAGAGTATTTCGAATATTTTCATCCATAAAAATGCTGCAACATCCTCCTGGAAATAATGGTACATCGCTTCATTTATCGAAATCCGACTTTCGTTCGATGTTTTCGATGAATAGAAATAGGCTGAAATTTATATGCAGTTTTTGTGCCTCTGAGCGCTGTATATAAATCACTGTTTTCTTTTATTTGAATATTCAATATTTTCACCGGATTTAGTGTTGCTGAAATGTGGAAGATATATTGGCAGTTTCCTACTGGTATGACAATAGAATATGCGTTGCAGATTGTTTCAATTCAACAAAGAAATTCAACGAAATATCTATATAAACCATATTCATATCCTCAGCAGTTCTTTCTCATAATGCAAATTTCATGACAGATTTTTTTAATATCCGGAAATAAGAGGACTGCTATCGGACGCTTGCCGTACTATATAGTATAGAACAGTTTCAGTTGCTGAGCTGCAATATATTCAAATGAGCAAGAAAAGGTTATGCCATTTCCGATCGTTTTCCACAGACCAATATCTCTTTCAGTAACAAATCGAAATAATTCATAATTACAGTCATTTCTTATTTGATTTTGGAACATACACTAATTCTCTCAATTGAGAGATCGATTCGAAACTGGGATATCTGAAAATCCAGACATCTCATTCTCAACGACCGCAAAACCTGAGCAGAATAGTATATTCACAATTCACATCATCAACTATCTTTCAGGTTGGAATGTGCCATATTTCGAAATGAGTTTCAGATGTACAGGTTCTTACATTTTCCAGTGAGACCAAATGATATAATTTTTTCAGTCAACAATCATTTCGTATTCCTCTCAGTGCGATAGTCTCATAGTTCCTTAGCGTTGAATTTTCTTGTTTCATAATGGGCAGTTGCCAAGTTAATTTTTTTTTGAAAGTCGGAAATCAAACTGGCTCTGAACGAAACCTACGTTGTTGAGTTAGTTCATCAAAGATCTGGTAGTTATCGAAAGAGGTGAATTAGAGAACACCAAAATAACACCTAATGGTCTGAAACTTATTAATAACTCTACATGGTGCTTCCAATATTATTTTGTTTTTAGTCAATTAGTCCGTCTTCGCATTCTATATAAAGTTGCCTATTCGTGTATACCAACATGTCAAATGTTATTTGCATCCAGGTAACACATAAGATCCTATGGATATCGTTTATGTTCACAATACATATTTTAGAAATGATCATCAATGGATATCTACTGGATATCTTAGTGTTCTCAAAGTCTATATTGTGTCCTGTCTCTTGATGATGTTTGGACAGAGCTCAAGATGGGTCTGATTTGCGGACAGCAAGTCGATGTTCGTATACTCTACTTGTCACACGTCTGTTGGTCTGGCCTACATATGTTCTATGGCAACCAGAACATGGTATTTCATATATACCCTGTGATTGGTTGAAAATTTAGTCCTTGGGGAAGCGGAGGAATGTGGAGACAACAATAAAATCTCCACAGATTTTTTGTAGTACGCACCCCCTCGGAGGGGTGCGTCCTAAATAAAAAAAAATCGAGCAGTTCTTCTTATCATTTTTTTGTTAAATGAAATCCCTTTTTTGGTAACAATACCCACTTCTCTTCTTCCAGTGTTCATTAGTACATCGTTCCATTGTTTTGTTGAAACGGGTCTTATATTGTTCCCAGCAAACACACTTGTTACATTTACGTAAATATGACATAAAATTGACGGAACATTTTTTATGTAATACATTTATGTAAATACTCCATTACATTTCTAAAATACCTCAACTCCATATTCACATAAAAAGTTTATGTAAATATATCGTAGCTAATTCGTAAAAATTTTACATCAATATGGTATAATATGTTTCACTTCACTCCTACGTAAAGTTGTTACTTATATATTATGTTCGCTGTGTTTTCAGGTTGGTAACATCCAGACGCACTTCACTTTTTGACATGAGAATCTCTCTAAGTTTTCAAATCCTCAAGTTGTTGATCTTAAAGTTCTGTGGGAGAGGCAAGAGGTTTTGAGACATTCTTATCACTTGATGGGAGGTTGAAATTTTTGTTTTTGTTGACGAGTATTTTTCACATGTATCACGTGATTCATTTTGACCAATGAGACGATGAGATTTTGGAATGTCCTCAAAACTTCGGCCTCTCGTGGTCTGTGGTCTATGCTCTCAGTTGCTCAGCTCTGTGTCACAGATTATAATCAGTGTCTGACAGTGACAACTGACAGTGTCTGTGTTTTATTTCCATAGCTAAGGTGTTTTTTGGCCCTTGTATTCAAAACGTATTCGTCTCTCCATCTCTCTCTCTCACTATTCGACTGACCGTAAGTGAGAGAGAAGGAGACAGATGAATACATGAGCGATGAGCGCCAGAAAACACCTCTAGCTAGCAGCAGGGTAGGGTGGCCATTTTGTGCTTGTGAGCGTGTGGTTTCTGGAACTATTTCAACTTTCAACACAATAATATCACTTAGGTATGCTGTGATAATAGCGAGTGTGTAAGCTGAAGCTGTGGTTTCAACCAAAACCTGTTATAGGTATTTGGTTTTCAGTGATACATTCTGTCCATTTGGTGTGATATTTGGAGAAGTGCATAAATACCACCACTGCGAATTGATGTGAGTAAATTATTCGATTACGACAAAATGCCACGAGATTTCCCAAACCTTTCTAAGAGACAGCAGAGACGAATTTTATCAAGTAATGATAGTTCCCCAGGACCTAGTAGCGCTAAAATACTCGAAACAAATAGTGAACTTCCTTCTGAAAATGTATCAATAGGATATGATTTTGAGCCCGAGTCACCGAAAGCCGAGACACCTCATTTTTGTAGTGGGGACGATAATAATTTCAGTGTTGCCGGATCCATATTCGATGGTACACCTCTAACATTGCCTTTTCTTCAAAAAGATAGTTCTTTAATACAAAATCCTGAAATAGAAAGCCCTGAAAAAACAACTTTGGGGAGTAGCTTGCCAGATGATCTTCGGAACTGTTTCTATGTACATAATATATCACAGATCTGTATCAATGATTTGTAAGGAATATTAAGAAAGCATGGTCATCATGAATTACCAAAGGATGCGAGAAGCCTGATGAGAACACCAAGGTGTCTCAAAAATGTTGTTAATGTTGGAGGTGGCCAATATGTTCATTTTGGTTTGGAGGAAAGTATTAAACGTATAATTTTATTTAATCTCAATATAGATGGTCTACCAATTTCGAAGTCATCTGGTAGTCAGTTTTGGCCTATTTTAGGAGATATTGTTATAAAACATATTCATACAGAACCATTCATAATAGGTGTTTTTCATCGTTTAAAAAAACCAGAAGATTCAAATGAATTTTTGAAATATTTTACAGAGGAATATTCAAATCTAAAAATTACTGGGATTGTTGTAGAACACGAATCTTACTCTATTCATTTGAATTGTGTAATATGTGATGCTCCAGCAAGAGCATTTATTTTGAATACCAAACATCATTCAGGTTATTTTGGTTGTTCAAAATGTATTTGCGAAGGTGATTATTTGGAACATAGAGTAGTATTTTCATCTACTACCTCAAGTTTACGAACAGATGAATCTTTTCGGAATGGATCCCAGCCTGAACATCACCATGGACCAACAATTTTGAAATCTCTAGATATTGACATGATCAAACAAATTCCTTTAGATTACATGCACTTGGTGTTACTAGGAGTTTCAAAACGTGTCTTAACCTTGTGGTTGAAAGGCCCTAAAAATGTTCGTCTAACTAAGACTCAGATGGATCATCTCGATCAGTTGTACCTTGAAACAGGTAAATTCAGTGTATCAGAATTTTCAAGAAAACCTAGGAGCATACATGAAGTTGATCGTTGGAAGGCTACTGAATTTTTTTTTTTTTTGTTGTATGCAGATCCAGTCATTTTACAGAGAATTTTAACTAGTAATATTTACAACCACTTCATGTCATTAGTTGTAGAAATTAGTTTGTTATGCGAAAAAAATCAAAGTCATTAAAATATTGATTATGCTAATGAGCTTTTACTATATTTTGTCAAAAAATTTGCTGAGGTTTTTGGGTCTGAATATATGAGTTACAAGGTTCATAATTTAATTCACTTGGCTGGAGATGTGAAAGCACATGGTAGTTTAGATGAATTCAGTGCATTCAAATATGAGAACTTGATGTATAAAATTAAACGTAAACTCAAACATTCAAGCCATCCACTTCAACAACTCCACAACAGATTGGTGGAAGGAACCTCCCCAGATACCGATATAATTGAATGCAAATTCCCAAAAATTATTTACAGAAATAAGGTTATATTTGGCATTGAACTACAGAATTTTTCTGTGCTGTTGAAAGCAAATGAAAATTGTTGTTTACTGACTGATGGAAGAATTGTAATTATTGATAAAATTACTAGAGTTGATGATGACTTATACTTTTCTGGCAGTTACTATCAATCAAATATTTCATTTTTTAGCATTCCTTGTAATTCAATACTCCTTAATATTTATAGAGTAACTGATGAAAATAAATTTTTATGTAATGAACAGATGAGTGTCGCTCTGATTTCAAAAAAGATGTTGAAATTGCCTTTCGGCAATGAATATATTTTAGTTCCATTCATCCATTGATTATAAAATTTATGTCCTATTGGTAGCATTTTATACAGAAAAGAGAGGAGTATGTAACTATTAGTTCCAGGCCCTGTGAGTAACAACAATGAGATTTTCAAGAATCTTTCAAACCAAACAATCAAATTCAGTGCATTTTATTTCATTTTCCAGCCCTTGACTCACCTGTCTATGCATCTCAGATGAAGATTATGTGAGTTTCTTTTTGCATGGAGTAATGGGCACCTTATTTTTTTTAATCCATTGTTCTAATTGTATGTCTTATGAGTGAAAAAAATTGTTGCAGATTCATTTAGGAATACTGCCAATATTGTTGTATGTATAAAAGGTGTATTATTACTTGTATATTATTCTTAATTTTTTTTATCTGCTGTATATGTGATTAGTTATTCATTCCAAAGTGTTCATGTATTACTCATTACATATATACTATTGGAGGCAGCGAGGCAGTAAAAGAAGAGTAGTAGGAGGGGAAAGGCCAAAAATACTACCCTATTTGAATTAATTTAATCTTAAGTAGATATTAGAAAATTCTCTGATTAATTTTTTGTAGGAATGCTTTCAACTTGATAATATTTGATACCACCAGCGTTTTTATAACAGTGCCAAATTCAGATGAAAGATGAATAAAAAACCATATGCAGTGGTATATTTCACCAAAGAGGATATGTATTCAGAAATACCAACAAGTTGGTTACTGAATGATGAAGCAGGCTATTGGCCCAGATCAATCAATGCGTGGAAATTGATAGAGAAAGGAGTGGAGCCAGATAAAGATAATTGGGACGTCCATCAATTAAAAATTGTGGGTTATAGTGGTAAGTAATTTCTATAGTTTTATATATAAATAGCTAAATTAATTATCATGATTATTGTATGTTTTATAATAGTATCAACCATGATTTGGCAAGAAAAATACTTACCAAAATTTTTTTGTTCACTCATTCCTAAAACCATAATCTGGTATGTTGAAAATATAAAAATTCTCAGCCACTATGTAATCAAGTATACTTCATACACATCTGATAAATTATTGCTTAAGGACTCAATTAAAAATTCTAAAATCCTCCCTTGCTTAATAAAAAAAGTAATTTTAGCGACTTTGGATAGTGCTCGAAAAAAAGCAGCCGATTCTGAGTACAGCACTGGAAACGAAGAAAGTCAAGATGCTGGGAGGGAAAGGAGAAAAAAAATCCAACTGATAGGACTCGAGATTTAGTCAATACTAGCTCCGATGAGGAGGAAATGACTCCTCCTCCAACACCAAAAGTGAAAAATATAGACCATCCTGATAATCTTGAGGTTGTTGCTGAAGGTAACAAACTATTTAGAAAAATATTTTTGAAATTCTGGAATTGCAGGTTTTTCAAAAACATGTTTTATTAAAATGAAATTTGCTTTTATTTCATGTTTCTTATTCAGGTCATTTCGTGGAAATCGTAATATATTATATGACTGGTAAAATAATTCATTTGTTCTCTTAAAACTTCTGATATCAGTCCAAAGTTTTTGTTGAATCGAATCTTTCACACTTCTGATTTGAGAGGCCATCTTCCAGACTAACATCATGTAACCATTTTTATTTGCTCATCACTTACACATTATTTTTTTCAGCTGTTTCATGTGATGCTCGAAAAAAAACTGTATGTGATAATTTTGAACAACCACAAACCAAGTGCCATAAAATGAAAACCCTAGAGGCTTCGACTCTCATTAAAAAAAGCTTTGATAGAAAGGAGACACCAACACCCCCATCACCAGAAGAACAAATAAATAATTCTGAGGATGTTGCAGGTAAAATTCAAATTGAAACATTTCAGGTTTCAATTTATTTTGGACAATCTATCAAAAATAAGTATCCCTAGTATCATCTGTCACGTTTTTGGAAACCTCCAGGACCAACATTTTTTCATTGAATGATACTATTCAAAACCAACAAGCTGTTTTGAGACTCACTTTATTCTCAACATATCACTTGTTAATTATCAATTCATTCATTGTAGGTACAACCACAACTTTGGAGACGTTATATCAGGAAATTGGTAATATTTTTGTTTTTTACTTGAAAAATGAACTGATATTTTATGTTTTAGTTAAACTGCGAACAATTTGTTTATCTAACAAGAAATTCTTGAATACTATATATACCAAAATTAATGAATTTGGACATCAGCCAAACAATAATGATTCCCAGAAATTGAAGAATCTTCCAATGAAAACCCTTGATGAAATCCAGGAGTTTGAACTTCAGATAGAGCATGATGACAGTGTCAAGACTTCTTTGGTAATTTTTGTTATGATTATATCATGTCTTATTCGCTGTACACTTTTTTCTCTCATTCAAGTACTCACATAGCACACACTCTACTATGATCAAATCTTTCCACTTATGTTTCAATTTAGAACCTGCAAACAGATCTTTTATTCCTCTGGGAGGGGAAGTTAGAGACATTGAAAAATATTATCAGAAAAATTGTCAATTTTTTTTGACATTTTCCGAAATTCTTGGATCTTCTATGGAAGTTACATATATAATTGGCTTTGATTTCATATAACTAAATATACTTTTATTTTAGGCTCATCTCTTCAAATCTTTGGGTGGAAGAGATGGGTAAGATCATTTATATAGATGCCTCGCCCATTCATTCACAAATGAATTATTTACACAGTGTTCATGGTTTGGACAACGAGGAAGCTACATAATCCGAGATTTGAAAGCAATAAAAATATTAACAGGTAAAAAATTTTCAACTCTCATTGCCAACCAATCATTATTATTGATATTTTCAGAGATTATAATTAGTAGTCATCCTTCAATATCATGCGCGGACATTGAAAAACATGGAGGAGAATGGTTCCGATTGAGCCGTCAAAGGCTCAATAGAAAGGTGAATAAGAAAAAAGATGCTGGGATCCAACAGAACAAATAAACTCCGATTTTTTTTAATGCTCAACAAATTGTGATATGTGTTTACATATACTTTGGTTTTATGTTTAATGCTGACTGACAGATGATATTGTGATTTTTTTAATGCCAAATAGAAGTTGTCATAAGTTTCTGTGCATTTCGATTACTGTTTATTCTCACGAGACTTATACAGTATGCGGTATTTGATGTACATGTTGGTTTTATAATAATTGGGTGGCACTGATTTGATTGCACACAATTTAGATTTTGTGAACTTTTGTCAACATTTCCTGAAGAGTAGCAGGCGTTTCTCATTTGATATTCAATGTGATTTATCATCTAGTTTGGACATTTTTTTGGGACCCCAATACTTGAATGTTCAACCTTTAATTTTTTTTAAATTTTAATTTGAGTTTCTTTTCAGTCCGCCGAAATTGATCAATCAAAGTACCTTATCGAATAATATTTGGAACAGAAAGTCTTGAAAAAATTTGAATTTGCGTGGTTCTTCTGTACAATCGTGTGGAAAGAAAAAAGTGCCAACTGAAGGGAAGAGACATTAATAAACCTGTGATAGAGAAGTTATTTTTGAATATCTGCATTATGAAACATATTCAAAGTAGCCCCATCAATGTTATGTGAAAATGAGGTTATATTTGTGCCAGACATTTCTTCATGATAGGGATGTAAATCTTACATAACATCTAGAAAATGCTATGTAATATTTATGTCAGGTTGTTATATTTGTGACATAATATTTACCCACTGAAATTATATAAATTATACGTGAAAAAATTGACATTAATATTACGTAAAAATCAGGTTGTATTTGTGGCGGACATTTCGCCATAACAGAGATGTAAGTTTTACATAACATAGTTACATAACACGTATCTTCAGTTATGTAACATTCATGTCAATTTCACATAATTGTGTTTGCTGGGTTATTTGTTTGAAAATGCCTCAAAATGCCTCACACTACTGCTGAAAGGGTTTCAGTTATTGCTTTATTTTTTGGCAACGACCAAAATGGTAATAAAATATCAATTTTATTCAACGAGCAAAACCCTGTTAAACACCTAAGCAGAAATCACGTTCTGGATTTGGTCAAAAAATTCAGGGAGACAGGTTCGCTTTTAAATAAAAACAGAAATGTTCAGAGACGGGTAGTGAATGACGATAATGCGATTGGAGTGATTGGTCAAGTCATCGCCAATCCCAGGTTAAGTACCAGAGGTTTATCAGGAATGGCAGGAATAAGCCATATGAGCGCATGGAGAATCCTCAAAAACCACAAATTCCTTCCTTACAAAATAACACTTGATGAACTCAATGAGGATGATTTTGACCGAAGACAGGAGTTTCGTGGGGGCATGAGTGAGAGATTAATGCAATATCCCGAGCTACTTTATAACATCTGTTTTTCGGACGAAAGCTCATTTTATTCAAATGGTTGCGTGAACCGTCACAATTGCCGTTGTCGGTCGGATGAAATCCCAAGACAATACGCAGAAATATCCAATATCCAATATTCAACATCTCCAAACGTTGAATGTCTGGGCCGGAATTTAGGCAATCATATCATAGGTCCATTTTTCATCGATGGAAATTCAACCGGTGATTCTCATTAACAACTTCCGGAAGAGGCAATACAACCTCGTATAGTTGAAATAATTGAACAGGATCCAAGATGTCGGGATGAATTCATTTATTTTCAACAAGACGGTGCACCACCCCATTATGCCCAGCAGGTTCGGAATTTTTTGAATAATCATTTTAAAGGGCAATAGATTCGAAGAAGAGGTCCAATTGAATGGCCAGCACGATCACCAGATTTAACAACATTGGACTACCTTCTGTGGGATTATTCGCAGTCTAAAGTTTCTGCTACACAGCCAGCTAATTAGGATAAATTACGTCGTAGAATTATTGATGAATGCCGAGCTATAACTCCTGAGATGTTGAATAATGTGAGAGCAAAATTCGAACAAAATCTTTATTGCTGCATGGAGCAAAATGACGCACATTTTGAACATTTAGGTGTTACTGTTTTTGTGTGTGCTTCAAAAACAATTATTGGGATTTATTAACCCTAAAACAGTTTTTTAAACTTTTCTGTGTCATCAGCATTGAAGGAAATCAGCAGGTTGTATTCGTTGTGTGGGTAAGTTTCAAGTATGATTCACTTTTGTATCAAGAGCATAAAATATACAGGTCAAAAGGCAACCTTCATTTACCTGAAATGAAAGTTCTGAACGTAAATTGTACTTTAAAAACAATTTGATTTATTTTAAAAAGAGTTGAACTCAGTACAAATACAATCAGAACTTCAAATTATCTCGGAAAGTAATCGTCACAAAAATTTTCTGTTAACAGAGTTGTAGAGGTATTCGAGAGGCCTTTGAAACAAAGTGCCACTCGACCTACTTTCCCTATCTGAATAAGGGTCGTAGGACGCAACCCGCAACAACGGCTCTGTTTAGTTTTTGTTGTTACTCACTCTCTCTCTCTCTCTCTCTCTATATATATATATATATATATATATATATATATACATCCAGCTATCTTCCTGGCGTCTTTTCACAACTCAATCTCTGAGCGTCCGTCATGTAGTTCTCAAGAAACATGTAGTTGTACAGATGAATATTTTTAAGATTCATACACGACGTGTCATGGAAACTGTTTGGACTTTGTTTTTCGACTATAAATAATTGGAATTTTCATTTGTCCATTCCTTAGCGTCCTTTCATGGAGCCCCCTCTCAGCGTCCAATATATTCAAGAATTTCCGCTAGCTGGCGTCCGCTTTATATATTTTACTTTCGTCCTTCCGATTCGTAAGCGCCCGGCGATGATGCCAGATTAAACCATAACGGCAATAGGTAACTTTAAGATGCTACTCGTGGGTTGACTTTCTGAGCTCTGATATTTTGCTTTGATACTTTTTTAATTTCACTATTTACTTGTTATTTTTATCTATACACTCATATGTGATTTGTTAAATATATACAATTTATGTAAAACTGACCTTTTCCACAGCTTATAAACATCAGTATTAATTGCCACACTACCTGTGGTCATGTTGTTCGTTATTTAGCTTTGTATTAAGCTTACTCAATACCAGTCCCTACAAGAAATTATATATTTTTCTTCAAACATTACTAAATCATGACATGACCACATATCTGGAAAATGGCCCTAAGAATCACATTCCAACTCATAAAAAATAAATAAATATATTAAGAAAAATTTATTTGTGGAGATACTCTGTTATAAAAGGGTACAAGGCAAAGTGTTCACTTGTGTTTGTAATGAGCAGCCAAAATGTATGTTGAGAGGGGAGCCAAACATATACAGTGTCATCCCCAAAGTATGCACCATATGGGAAACTTATTTATTGAGGGTTTTTCGACAAAAAGTTATTCCTGGTAAGAGTTTGTGTATCCCCTATAACTAAACATGCACCAATAAAATACAATAAAACACACGTAATATACGAGGAGCCTTCAAATATTTGATTTTGAGACAAGAGTATTTCGAAAAATCTCGGAAAATGTTGTTTGGAAAAGTTGTTCAGCATCAAAAAATACATCCAGATTCGAAGGCATGGCCATCTAAGTGAAGTTTTACTTTTTTACCCATTTTTTTCATAACTATTTTGGACAAGAAAATCTCCAGAAAATCAATGAGTTTTTTCCAAAATACCTATTTTATTTTGACGTTTCGTGACTTGATATTATCGAATATTAAGTTATTGTTAGAATACTGTATAATTTTCAGTAACAAATAAAAATAACCTTGCACCAAAAACTTAGAAAATTATTTAACTCTTCAAAAAAATTGACCGTGGTTAACACCTTACTTTTGTGATTTGTAATATTACAGCCTTCTAAAATAAACCGTGGTATGAAGAATGCTGTCTATTTATCGTTTTAACAACTTTTTGTTTTCGTAGTCCCCATTTGAGAAAAGTGGGTAAAAAATTAAACTTCACTCAGATGGCCATGCCTTCAAACCTGGATGTATTTTTTGATGCTGAACAACTTTTCCAAATAATATTTCCCGAGATTTTTCAGAATAGGAGTAGGTACTTTATTATCGTCTTAAAATCAAATATTTGAAGGCTCCTCGTATATTACGTCTGTTTTACCGTATTTTGTTGGTGCATATTCGGTTTCAGGGGATGCACAAACTTTTATCAGGAATAACTTTTTCTCGAAAGACCCTTAATAAATGAGTTTCCCATATGGTGCATACTTTGGGGATGACACTTTATAGGGCTAGAATTGGTAGTCTTTTTTAATTAAAAAAGGTTACCACAGTTGCCACTGTACGGATGGATATAATAATGACTGCAAAAAAAAATTCATGATTCCACGCCAATATTTTTATAAGAGAATAGAAGTTCTGAGACACTGAATGATATTAAATATTTTTTGTGGCCCAACACACCCGAAAACAGACGTAGCAACTTATCGCACCAAAAAAAAATCATGCAACTCGAAAAACCTGCATGAATACATCCAATTTTCTGGAGTTTCAGGTGTGAGTTTTACAACAACAGCAACAAAAGCATAAACAAACCTTCCCCTAAGTGGAGTGTTAGGCGTTAGCACTCGAATCATCCAGAAAGAAGTAAATGAAATGATAACTCTTCAAATAAGATATTTCTCGTTCAGAAAATATCGAATTTCAAAATTTCAACACTACCTTTGACGAAAAATGCAAGAACCGATTTTATTTCACCTAAATACTGACCGTTTTATTCCAATAAATTTATTCGAGAGGTTTCTTTGTTTTTTAATGCTGTGCATATCCTTCACATATTTTTTTTTAAATTTTTAGAGTGAGGTAAATTTGCTACTGTTATCGCAGACTTCCATTGTCTGAGTTGTTAGTATCAGCACGACGCGACGTTTCAATCGATTCAGAATTTCCGATCGTTATTGAGTATACTGACTGACCACCTGAGTTAATAAGACAACATTAATAGGGATTGAGATTATTGGCAGAACTCCCTTTTTTTCTGATGGGACCCTACCTAGCTTGGTATTATTCAATAACAGGTAATTTTCATGGTTTGTCCTGTATCTGGATTCACTACAAATTGCCATCGACTCATTTATAACAAATGTCATAGAGAATGATCCTGCATGTGATGCACAGGAAATATTTTTCTACAAAACGGAGCTTCCCCCATTACTTGCTGAATGTACGCAATTACTCGAATGGTACGTTTCCAGGTCCCTGGGTAAACGAAGGAGTGCAACTGAGTGGCCCTCTTGGTCGCCCGACTCGAGTCTTTTAGTTTTTTTGAGCATATAAAACCAAAGTTCACAGCACTCCGAAAGATCCAAAGATAAGCGTTCAACAGTGTGCACATTCACTTTACTAATACGGTATGTTTTTGAGTTGAATCGAATAAAATTTTTAATTTTTTGTCAAAAATTGTCCTGACGTGTATTCGGATTTTATCGAAATTAATTTTCCAACCTCTAATGCCTTGCGATATATTTTCGATGAGCCACCCTGTATATGATATTACATCGCGTATCCGGAATGAAAAACAAATGGTTTTCAAACCAATTTTTTTTTACCACCATGTATCAAAAATACCGATTATGAATTATTTCGATTCATTCAATTCATGGGGGCTAGTTGATGAATGATCTATTACACCATCCATAGAGGTTGTAAATAACGAATTGAAATCAATTTTTTGTTCTCCCTGTTGTGAGGTTCAAACCAAATAGTTGTAAAGGATATTGGACACACACGACATCCTATCACCACTCTGGCATGATATCCTTAAAGGAAAAGCCACCTGTATCACTACTTTTGTTCGTGTTTGGAGGTCGTCGTTTTTTGAAATTTCTTCCTGACGTTTTGCTGGCGCGAGTGGCTAGCTTTTGAAGAAGCTAGGAATGGTGTGGTTTCCCGCGAAAAGCTTAGTTCGCCTTGAAAAACCCCCTACTCTAGGTCTGTGCGTTGATGAACTCAAGCAGAAACAGCGAAAGAATACAAAATAGTCATGAGTGTGTGTCAAAACCTCATTTGATTCATAACTTAACCTGAAATCGGTTTATCAAATATCACTCACTCTTCACTCAACGAATGTTTGTCAACAAATACTGCACTTTTTAAAACACGCTGCCTTCTGAAATCAGCCCCTATTCAGCGTTGCCTCTTCTTCAGAAATTGAAAGACGCTTGGAAATCGACGGCTCGAAAGTAATATATACCTTTCAATGAATATTCGGAAATGCTCCTTGCGTCGCTGGCGGCAAACCTGATGAACTAATAATATACAAGAGTATTCGAAAAATTTGCACAACTATCAAGAAGGCGTCCAACGAATTTTCAAATATGTGAACTACTCTGGTGCTCTGAGTTCAGATTCTACACAGTTTCTTCAGAGCGTCCATATATGGACGCTCTGTTGGAGCCGGACGCTTGGAAGATAGTAATTTGTTAATGTACGGACGCTCGGTAGATAGTGGTATGCTTATATATATATATATATATATATATATATATATATATATATATATATATATATATATATATATATATATATATATATATATATATATAACTCATAAATAGTCACGAGACTACCCTTCTCTCTCTCTCTCTCTCTCTCTCTCTCTCTCTCTATATATATATATATATATATATGTGGGAATATTCGCAGTCTAAAGTTTCTGCTACACAGCCAGCTAATTAGGATAAATTACGTCGTAGAATTATTGATGAATGCCGAGCTATAACTCCTGAGATGTTGAATAATGTGAGAGCAAAATTCGAAAAAAATCTTTATTGCTGCATGGAGCAAAATGACGCACATTTTGAACATTTAGGTGTTACTGTTTTTGTGTGTGCTTCAAAAACAATTATTGGGATTTATTAACCCTAAAACAGTTTTTTAAACTTTTCTGTGTCATCAGCATTGAAGGAAATCAGCAGGTTGTATTCGTTGTGTGGGTAAGTTTCAAGTATGATAAGTATCAAGTATGATATATATATATATATATATATATATATATATATATATATATATATATATATATGTCAGTAGAGGCTAGTCGTTTCTGCTGACAAGTTAAGATTTGAATTAAGTATCCTAGCTTTCGGAATTTTGTTCATTCCATCATCAGGGAAAAATAAGATGAGGTTATCTGAATGGGATTGAGTTTCGTTATGAATTTTTTCAATTTTCAAGAACTCTCAGACCAATATCTGTCCATACCGTCCTCGCCAATTACTTCCCTTACGAAATAACTAGGCAAAACAAAGCAAAGACTTCAATTTTCTGTTAGATAAAGATACTTGTATTCATAATATTTCTTCTTAAAATTTACCCGATGTAGAATATTTTCAAGTCTCCCAATCAGGTGGAAACCATATTCGTCATGTATTTATATGAAACAAAAACGATTTTGAAAATAATTAATATTTTCCGTATGTGAATGAAGGATGAATAATTTTCAGTTCAATCCAATTCCATTCCAACTCACGACGAACAGACAACATTTCAATCCCTAATTGGAAAAATTTGGTTTTACATACAATTGCAATCAATCATTCTCCGACAGAAGTCCATTTCGTTTATTCCCCAATGAATTGGTGCAATTCAGAGGCATCACTCACCTCAACATTAGCAGGTTTGGTAAATGAGCTTTTTACGATTGGAGGTTTTCCAACTGGCGATTCAATTAAATTTCACGAGTTCGACTAATATTCGAAATGTAACAGATCAGCATTTTAGCGTAGCATAATTATGATCTATCAATTACTTCAGTCGACGTGAAATTGGAGATAAGGGAGACTCAAGCATTGGGGGGTACTACTAATGAACATTATAGCGTTTGTTTCCGGAAAGAAATTCACTTGTTCCACAGTGAAAAAATGTCGCATTGAATATTGTGTGGATGAGAATCTCGAAGCATTTTTTTTCTGAAATTAGAGAGAAATAAATCATTCAACAGGGGCAGTTTATTCCAAATTCTGAACATCCTTCTCTGTATCTGTAGAGTAGGGAGGGTGAGTATAGACCCACAGCACTAAGGCCACAATATGGCCCATTGTACATCCTCCCAAGGAGTCGCCCTCCTAGGACATTGTCCATCCTGCCTTATCCAGGAAGGAGGACAGGTCACCAGGGGCATCCCCTTAATATCGGCAGGTGTAGGCCAAGACTCACCGAACACACACTCTCTTATCGACGATAGCTCCAGACATTCGCATAAGACATGCCTGACAGTTTCATCTTCCTGTTCACACATCCTGCATAGAGGTGTGTCCACTAGCCCCATAATATGGAGGTGTTTCCTTAGTTGACAGTGTCCAGTCAGAAATCCCACTGTTAAACGTAGGTTCTTCCTGGTCATCGCCAAAAATTTATTTGGATCCAGCTTCTCAGGGTCGCCCAGGGTGATCCTGGCAAAACTGCATCCTTTGGTTTCATCCCATCTTTTGAGGGTTTGAGTATGGGTGTAACGTTTGGCTAGTTCCGCAATTGCCGAAGTCGTCAAGCCATGGGTGTCACCTGGTCCCAAAATGTTCATTCCAGCCGCCATCTTGGCCAAAGAGTCAGCAATGCGGTTACCTTTGCTCCTGTCGTGCCCTTTCACCCACCTTAGTACGATATTATTATCTACCGAGGCGTTAGCTAAATCTTGGTGGCACTCTAGTGCTAACCCTAAGATAATACGTTGTCTATTCAAGGTTAGTAGGGCTTGTCTACTATCACTGTAGATTATTATGTCTTTGCCAGAAATTCCTTTTCTGGTTAACTCTTTTGTGGCGATTGAGATACCAGCCAGTTCTGTTTGAACCACGCTGGTATTTTTTCCCATTCCCCACTTAATCCTTAGGCTAAGTGATCTAGAGTAAACCCCACATCTTGATCCTTCCTTGGTTTTCGAGCCGTCTGTGTATATGCGTATTGCATTTGCAGCATCCGCCTCAGTGTTCTGTTTCATTTGTATTTTGTAGGGTTTATTAAACACAAACCTGGGTCCAATTGCGTCACTGGCTGCCTGTAGCAGAGGCACCGCAGTGAGTGCCTCCCTCCACAGGCCCCGCCTCAGTTGACCCATTCCTACCTCGGGGTTTACACCAGCCGTGCGCAATCGTAGCATGGCCATTAGCGCAACCTCCTTGACGTGCAGGTCTAGAGGTGTCAGACCAGTAACTAATTCCATTGCTGCGGTTCGTGTTTTTCTCATGGCTCCTGTGATGTTCAGACAAGCCATTCGCTGTATTTGATATAGTTTTCGGTCCCCATGAAATGGTTCCGTACGTTAGCATAGGTCTTATTATTGCAGTGTAGATCCAGGTGACTACACGGGCGAGAGGCCCCATGTGCGTCCCACTGTCCTCCGTCACTGCTCATAGGCTACATATGCTCTTTTTGCTCTGCTCTGAATGTGCGAGTTCCATGTTAACTTCCTGTCGAGGGTAATACCGAGGTATTTCACCTCTTCAGAGAAGTTTAGTTTGCTTTTGAAGATTTCGGGGGGTTTCAAGCCCGATAAGCTTCTTTTCCTAGTGAAAAGGACCATCTCCGTCTTCTTGGGATTGATCGACAGTGAATGTTCTTTACACCATGTTTCTATTAATTTGAGACCATCCTGCGCTCTATCGCACAGTGTGTTAACAAATTTGCCGGTCTGCAGGATAACTATGTCATCTGCATATGCAATTGTGTAGGAACCATTACTGTTGAGGTGATTAATCAGGGTATCCAGGACTATGTTCCAAAGAAGGGGTGATAAGACCTCTCCCTGCGGACATCCCCTCATGACCAGTCCTCTCACAGTAATGTCTTCTACATTTAAACTTATTGCTCTACTAGAGAGCATCTTGAGTATCCATTCTCTTGCTACCAGGGGTATATTCCTGGAGTTAAGTTGTTGGGTGATTGTTGGGAAGGTCGTTTTATCGAACGCTCCTTCGATATCTATGAATATACCCAGGATGGATTCTTTATTATCCAATGATCTCTCGATTCTGCCAACCACTTGGTGAAGGGCCGAATCAGTGGACCTTTCCGGAGTATATGCATGCTGATATGGATGAAGTGGATTGTGAACTAAAACTTCATCTCTTATATACCGCTCGCACAGCCTCTCCATTGTTTTCAAAAAGAACGATGTGAGACTAATTGGGCGGAATGCTTTTGGTAAGGTGTAGTCCATCCTTCCTGGTTTAGGTATAAACACCACTCGTACTTCTCTCCACTTACTGGGAACATACCTCAGAGCTAATGAGGCTCTGAATATTCCGACCAGGTGCGGCATGAGAATATCCAGTCCCCATTGTAGTAGGGCTGGTCTTATACCGTCAGGTCCTGGTGCTTTGAAGGGGGAAAAGCCCGATATGGCCCACCTTATCTTGTCCTCATCAATTATAGTGCTAGCAAATTGCCAGTCGTATTGTGAGGGTGTTATTGGTACTTCCGTCCGGTTCGTCGTTCCTGGGAAGACAGAACCTGGGAAGTGAGTTTCCATAAGAATCTCGGCGCTTTCTCGGAGGTTGGCGGCCTTGTCGCCATTTTCCCTCGTCAGGATGCCGATACTCTTATGGTGGTCGCTTGAGAGTGCCTTCTGTAGCCTCGAGACTTGCGGGAAATCTTCGATTGCCTCACAATAGGCTCTCCAGGCTTCTCTTTGCTTTTGTCTGCAGACTTTTTTGAACTCTCTGAGGTTGGCTTTATATATTCCCCAGTCCTCTTCGAGTTTTGTTCGTTTTGCTTTGTTAAAGGTCGTTCTCGCTGTCTTTCTGAGGTGTTCCAGTTCAGGGCACCACCATTTATTGGTTGTGCCTTCTGTCTGTACCATCCTCATCGGACAGGATTCCTTATAAGCAATGTCTATTTTGTTTTGGATGGATAACGTGTACCTTTCCAATTCTTCACTATTGCCAGGAGTCAGGGCCTCTGTCTCCCGCAGAGCTCCTTTCAAGAGTCGATTGTAAAGAGCTACATCCGTCCTCTTCGGATCGCGGGATTTCACAGTGATCCTGAGATCCTGGTTTACCGTAAAAGTCAACCAGCGATGGTTTGACATGGAAATATGATCAGACACTTGCCAGTCTTGAATTTTATTTGATATTTTGGCTGTTGCCAGCGTAAGATCAATTAATGTTTGGCTACGGGCGTTGATGAATGTCGGCTCCGTGCCTCTATTCAAGATTGCTAGGTCTTTCTTAATTATGTATTCGTGAAGAGACTTACCTCGGGCGTTGATATCCTTGCTGTCCCAGCCCAGGTGGTGAGAGTTTGAGTCGCAGCCCAAAATCATCTCCATTCTCTGGTTTGGGCAGTGGTCCACTAGCACTTCCATCTCTCTTGTGGGTGGTAAAGTGGCTGCATCTGCATCAATGTCTTTGGACCTAAACTTCTGATGAACTTTTTAATCATTCACCTTTCGATGAATGTTGAAAATTGTTGGCGCACTTGAATCCACAATGGAATGGTTTCAATTTCCTATAGTGGCTGAACTCGAGTTTCACGAGTCATCAACTATTCTATCATTTCTTCAAAATCCAATAAAGAAAGCGAGAGAAACACAAGTGCATGTTTGTCCGACCCACAAAATTGATACAGAACTCAATGTTCTGTGGTCTTACCTGAAATCCCACGTAAGTGTTTTAATATCCCTGCTTTTTCTGCCTGAAGGGATTAAAATCGGACATAATTGCCATTAAAGCGAATATACGATTATCGCGTCGATGAACAACGTGTTTTAATATTCCTGCTTTTTTCTAGATTGTTCGACGTTTCGACTTCAATTTTGAAGTCATTATCAAGAATTGTGAGACGAATATATGTCAATACCATCCTGGCTAGTTACACGGCACGGCACGGTGTAGCCAAGTGCAAGGATAAAAAACACTTATAGAAACATCAAAAATGAACGTAGTCATCAAAAGAAGCCAGCCGCACATTTGTGGTTTCGGTCATGAACTGACGTCACCACGGAGGCAGCTATAGCCACCTACGTGACATCTATGCCCTGAAATATACAATGAAATCGATAGAGGTATGGATTGAATAGATGATACAGAAGATTTTCTATTGGGCTTAGCACAGAAATGAAAGAAGCGACTGTAGCCACGTATTTTTGGGTCATTGCCCTTTTTCAGCACGGTGTAGCTAAGTGCAGGGATAGACAACACTTGAAGAAACATAACAAATGAACGGAGTCATCAATAGAAGCCAGCCGCACATTTGTGGTTTCGGCCAGAAGACCTTGTTATCACACTAACTGCTGATACCACGGAGGCAGCTGTAGCCACTTGCGTGACATCCATGCCCAGGAAATACAGAATAAAGTCGATAGAGGTATTGATTGGATAGATGATACAAAAGTTTTTTTATTAGGATTAGCACTCAAATGAAAGAAGTAACCGTAGACACGGGTTTCAGAGTCATTGACCTTCTTCAGTACGATATAGCCAAGTGCAAAGATGGGCAACACTACAGGCTTTTACTAATTATCTGGAACAATTGAAAGATCAACACACCCGTATTCCTGAAACGAATTGCCAATATACTGGACCTGTTCCTTGAGACTCATCCTGCTCTTAATCAGATCAAAATCCCCCCTCACTTGATTTATTTTGATTACACTTCGATTTCGACCACTTGTTCGTATTCACGTCGTATCTGGTCTGGAGAGAAAACGTTACTTTGCAATTGGAGAATAATTGCTTTGCTTTCTAGGAATGATTAATGATCGACAATACGTATAACGACATCAAAGATCAATCAAAGTCTTATTGACGTTTTTGTCCAGCATATCATAGCTATGAAGCAGAAACGAAGTGGGCTCAGGAACTGAACCCTTTGGAATACCTGCATCTATTGAGAGAATATCAGAAAATACTCCAACAACAACCACATAGAGAAAGACCTACCAGACAATGAACTCTTCAACGAAGCACACAATTGAGGGGATAAACCATAAGACGGCAGTTTAGAAAGGAGATCTCGATGCCAAATTCGATCGAATTTGATCGAACGACGAGTGCAATAGCTTTTTGATGAAATGAAGCCAAATATGTGAAACACATGCCAATAATTCACTGGTTGATCTTTGATGGCGTAATACGTATTGTCGATCATTATTCATTGCTGAATTCGCCAGACATTTCATAAGCTTCATATTGATTGATTTTTCCATAACTATGAAAAAGATGAAAAGCAATGCAATTGGTCTACAATCACATGGTGAAGTTTTTTTTTTGGGAGCAGTTCTGTTGAAGTTATTTACGACAGCTTCGGTAAATGCCCAAAATGAATGGGAACCGTTTGGACATCCAACGAGTCTTGAATGCTATCTATGATTGTGTGCTTCTTCAGAAGCTTATTTCACTACATCTGTTCCTTGCGTTAACATACGCAGATTTCGTTTCTGAACCTGAATTGTGGCGCCAGCGTTTGAATGCCGCCAATTTAAATGTGACACTCTCAGAGCAGCTTTTATTGAACCAGGGTTTCCCAGAATTCGTAGTATTTGGAATAAATGCCCCATTTTCAGAATGGTTGTATCAGAGATTTATAAAGAATACTTCACGTATGAAAATTCGAACAATCAGAAATACAAGCTGGATACATGTTGGTGAGTTTCGATAGAGAAAGTATGTTTACCAACGTACAACAAAACTGTAGAAATTGTCAAGTCCAAATCAGAGAATTGTGGAAATCTGATCAATAGAACGGAGTTGAATGTAGATGCCATAATGGATACCCTTGAACTACAGGAAAAACATATTTTCAGTTCAAAATTGACTTATCTACAAGAAAATTTAATAAATTTTGACTTGTGCGTACCTACGAAAGAGAGGTTAATATTTTCTTTTACTCGACATTGCTCAAACAACATCTAAAAACTTTGATAAAGCGACAATTATATTAAACTTCAATCATCATATACGATTATTGTAACATATCATATTTCGTTTCTGAACCTGGATTTTGGCGCCAGCGATCGAATGCCGCCAATTTGAATGTGGCACTCTCAGAGCAGCTTTTATTGAACCAGGGTTTCTCAAAATCCATAGTATTTGGAATAAATGTCTCCATTTTCAGAATGGTCGTTTCAGAGATTTTCTGAGCACACAGAGTGGAAATCACCAGATGGCAAACAGCTCCTTTTCCAACGATGGGAACTATATAAGACAAATTTCAAGCTCGGTCTGTATATGTCTTCTGTTACGAAGGCATAGAGCGGACATGCGACATTTCCTTTCCTGACTTTGATTATTAACTCGCAATCCGTGCTAATTTCGTGTTCAAACTCGAAATTACCTCAATTCCGACTTATTACTCGAAATTAGTGATAAATTCGCGTTACAACTAGAAATTACCTTTATTTCAACATATATCTCTGAATCTCTAAACTTTATTATGACTTATATATCGGAATTAGTGCCTATTTCACGTTATAACTCCAAATTAGCTCTACTCGAGTTCTAACTCGAAATGTGTGGGAACAATATGAAATATTTACAAGCAGTAGTAGTCGTTCAGTAACGGTGCAGTAAGTGCAATGGAAAAATTGATTTCATTTTAGTTCTCATTGAGATAATGTCATTATTTTGTGGTGTGAAAGGGATTATTCTTTATCCACCCCAAAGTTGCTGCGTTAATTAAAAAATTGTTTTTTCTGAATGGTACACGTTCTATCAGTCAGGAACTTATCGTATACCTCAGATTTGCGGCAAAGGTGTAGAATAGGTCAAATCGCCAATTTTTGTATTTTTTTTTTGAAAATCGCCAGAAACGGCCTACAATCGAAAAATGCATAGAAATTTTGTCACGGAAGTTATGAAAAACGATTTTTCCGTGTGAAAAACTAAAATGTTAGCCAAAAAATTAGTAATTTCTGAGTTGAAAGAAGTCTCACTGTTCTGTTGCTTTAGTCACGAAATTTCGAACGAAATACAAGTACTCACACTTTTTTTGATTGAACACATCAGAATTGATAATATATTATTGATATATTGAAAATATCGAAATGTTTACCTAGAAAAATTCATCATTGACACTGACAACAGTGACTGTCATAGTGACAGCATTTTACCCATCCCATAACGCCCGTGATGTAAAGCAAAGTTGTCAAACTGTAAATTAGGAAAATGTCGTATTCGAATTGCTATCAAACCTAAACTAACCCAGCATCATTTGAATCACGTCTGATTATTGAGATAAATCAAAATCAAACTTTACTAACCTAGCATTACTTGAATAACGTCTGATTATTGAGAAAAATTAAAACTAACTAACCTAGCATCACTTGAATAACGTCTGATTATTGAGAAATATTAAAGAATGTGACCAACTGCAATTCGAGAATTGAATATTATACCATATCGAAAAACCAGCACCTACAAAATATTTCAGAAATCTCGGTGGTGCATCATAATATTCGTCTATAACAGTTTTCGATTATTTTCAACAATCAATATAATTTTATCATCACATATATTATTTATAATAATTGTATGAAAATGTATTGAAATTAAATATAATTGAACTAAATTAAAGTGATTATGAACCAAAATGTGCAAACATGTGAAAGAATGAGTCAAACCTAACTCAACACAGAACCTATACTGAACAAAATGTTATTGAACTACTTCCACAACATGAATAATAGTTGCTTCCATCTTCCATTAAGTCTAAATCTTCAATCGCATCAGCCGAATGCAAAGTAATATCTTCTGAAAAAATGTACTTACCATGAATGAAAACGCGTGTGGCCCGAGAGATTTTGTGGTGCAGAAAAAGAAGGCAAAACATGTCCATTTTCGAACTTTGAAGGATCAAAGCTTGCAATTGTATACCATTCGAATATGAAATAAAACATTTTGGAATTGTGGCAACATCGTACCAGCTATCTCTATGCAGCTGTCAAATGACTGAAATTTCATGAATGTTGGATCCAGTTAATGTCAACCTTTTGACTTGTAGTAATTAAATTTTGGTTATGAATGCAAACTGTATGAGCTGTAATATGTACAAAAACCTGATATTTATTCAAGAGTAGTATATGTATATATGATTTAATGAATGTAGGATGATATAACAATAATTCTAAGATTTTTTTTCGTACCCTCCGCACATCAATTTCCATTGAAATAAGGTTTTCCTATGGTTTCCGCACCAAAATTTCATGTTTTCCATTCAATTTAAGGTACCCTGAACTTCCCTTGCGATTTTCATCAGAATCTGAGATTTGACGTGTTCTACACCTTCACCAGATTTGCTCATCAATAAACTACAACAATGATATTTACCAACATACTTATTTATATTCGACGTTTCGGAAACTGAATCCGTGTCTTTTTTCGAAAATCTCACACGAAAACTCTCTTTCATATTCGTTTTCTTGTGAACGTCAGAGACAAGAGGAAGGGGAGACACTGAAGTTGAATAGCAAAATTTGGCACCAAAGCTTTATCTCATTCTATCGTTAAATCAACAAATAAGACTATCTCTATCTCAAACTCCGCGGAATCGTTTGCTAGGCGGCACTACCGTTGGGCTTATTTTTTCTGTGTTCTTAAGGTGAGTTCCCAATGCAGCGTTTTTGCTTTTTGCGTCACGCATGTTAATAATCCATAACATACGTCTCAAACATCATTCACAGCCATTCGATATCTGCAGTGATGACAGAATGTTGAAATATTCTATCTTTATCCCGCCAAATGATATTGGAATCCAGCGTCACCATTCAGAATGAACGTGACGCGCGACGCAAAAATTAAAAAAACGATGCATTGGGAACTCAACTTAACTCATCACCACAGAATAAAATGACTTCGTCAATTGTCATGTATTATGTCATTTTTAAAACATCGAACCTCGTCGAAAACGTTTTTCGAGAATCAATACAGATGAAGTGGAAGGCATGCACTATTTCCCAAAAAACCGTGAAAGGTAAGGCAGCGCACAAAGTTTTGCATTTCCTGTACATTCTATTAACATGTCGGTTTTCAGACTACGGCTTTGGCAACAGCAGTTAGGGTTCAAAGTCACAGATGAAACTTTTCCCAATTACCGAATCTGCAATAGACACTTTCCAGATGATAGTTATGAATATCACTATAGTCGCCTTCGTAGAGATGCATTACCTACTTTGTTTCCTACAAGATCACAGGATGCAGATTCTGCAAGTGGCTCCTCATACTTGTGTTGTACTATAAGGTTTTTATTTTATTTCCATTCTTTTGTTATATTAACAAATTGATGAATATGAAATAACATTTTGTGTGCCAAATTATGTTAATTTGTTGTGACATACCAATTTCGAATACAGTTTGAGAATTTAATTATTAAAAACTAAATATAGAGGTAATACAAATTTCCCGCCCAATTCAAGTTGCGCCCTCTAGCCTATGATTCTGGTCAAAGTGGGGTCAAAATTATTGTACGCGCTTATGTGTCTCCCCTTTCTTGACTCTGTGAACGTCAAAAATTTGAGATTTGACATGTGTCTTTCAATACTGTCAGCCAGGCGCGTTCCATATCAATCGAATTATAGGCGTATCATCTACACTTACACCAGTGCTGATATATTGTAACGATTCATTCACAAAAAACAATTAGTAATGAAATGTAGTATTTTTTAAGAAAGTGATATCTGGTTAGTTCAATGCTGAAAAAAAGTTTTTACGGAAGAAGTAATTTTAAATATGGAACAAACATTTCCTGTTGACATGTATAATTATTCATTCACAAAAATGAAGAAAGAGTCTATCAGAAACAGCTACTTTCCTGCCTATATGGAATGACAAGCGCTGGTTTAAGTAGGAGATATTATAATTAATCCGAATGCCACTGATGAGCTCAAGGAATATTCCTTACTGAACGAAACAAGCTTGTCTGAGTTTAAGGATGGAATATCATCCCGACGAATGGATTTTTCTGCAAAATACTCTATATTTGTGTGGGAATATCCTGTGAATGGTATTTGAGTAACAAAAAGTTATTTCTATGTGATTCAAAGCCCGTCGAGTCATATGCGCAGGGGAGTAGCTGTTTCGGGTAGATTTTTAAATCTTTTATGTGAATGATTCACACGTATCAACAGAGCATCTCGGTTAAATATTTCATGTAATTTCTTTCATAGACTTGGGAAGGACAAAGCACAAAATCGATTCCTCAAAACCTCCTTCTCTCTACAAAATAATCATCAATAATACACATATACTCTCTACAAAAATAATCATTGAAACGAACGAAGTATATTCAATGCTTTTGCTTGAATCATGAAACCATTGAAACAAACGAAGTATATTCAATTCTTCTGCCTGAATGTGGGTAGGACTTCCATTGCCTATGTTATCAACTCTATTGAAACCTGTTGCTGAGAACGAAAGGATAACAATACAAATCAAGTGAGAAAATCAAATCCCAAACTCGAGGTTGAAATGGATTTTTTGATCAAAAGTAAAATTACAGATTGACTGATCTGAAGGAAATGATGTTACAAAAAATCTAGTTATCGAATATAAAATATAAGTCAAAACAACTTATATAAAGAAATAAATGAGATAATATTGTCGAAAGAGTGGATTTCATCCACATCCCACGGATCCACCACATTTCAAAGTTGCTGAACGCGCCCGAATTGAGAACAGTGCACCATTAGGAGTTTTGGATTTACGTAACGCTTAACAATTTTGTAGTATATATTTGCAAGAAACTTGAGGCATCGAATGTGAGGTATTATTCAAAAAATGTGAATAAAGAAATAAATGAAATATTATGAATGAATTTTGAAACCAAGTTTCAAGTTGAGTGTACTCACGACGTTTCGATTGCTAGTATCCACAATCGTCTTCGGGGATGGAGGACTACAAATGGGATCACCCCTATCACTGGTTATAGCCAACATCTACATGGAGTGGTTCGAAGCATTCGTCATCGAACAGGCCAAGAAGAAACCCCCCGTCTGGTTGAAATACGTCGACGACACGTTCATAGTATGGAAACTCGGAGATTCAGAATTGGGCGCCTTTTCAGAACATCTGAACAACGTGAGGCCCACCATCAAGTTCACAATGGAAAAAGAATCTCAGAGCAAACTGCTGTTTCTCGACGTGAATGTGAAGAGGACCGGAAATATATAGGAAAAATTAGTCTACAGGAAACCAACGCATACTGGACAATACCTGAATGGTCAATCCGATCACCATGAATCAAGGAAGCGGAAAATCGTCAAGTCTCTGATTGATCGGACAATCAATCTCTGCAGCACCAAAAAAAGTCTCGACAAGGAGCTGAACAACATAAGAAATGATCTTCAGAGGAGTAGCTACTCCAAGAAGCTGGTGGATCAAATATTGGCCCGTAAGAATCAAAGGAACACCATGGAGATACTGGAACAACAAATTCATACCGTCCCCTACGTGAGAGGACTTTCAGAGGGAATCAAGAGGATATAGGAAGGAAATACAACGTCAGAGTCTGTTTTCGATCAGGAAACACAATACGCAGCCAACTCACAAAAATTCGTCCACCGAATAGAAACAGATTTTTTTCTAACAACATTATTTTCTTTGATGAATCAATCCTTAATTCCATCATTTGTACTTCCATCTTTTCGTTCTTAGCAACAGGTTTCAATAGAGTTGATAATATAGACAATGAAAGTTCGAATCATTACCATATTCAGAGCTATTGTTATGTTTGTGAATAGAGCTGTCGCCTCGAAAATATCCCTCTGAAATCGAATTCATGAATGGAAAACGGTTTGCGGCCGATGTGTTATCTGAACTGACCTCAGTCCAGTGAAATTGCTTTGGGACATCCGAGACAGGCCATTATTTCATCCGATATGAATGTTACGACTGCCTCTGTTGGATAACATCATGTTTTCCGATAATTCACAGTGCACGGAAACAAACTTCAAAGGTTGAAATAGTTATCAGCTGTGGTAAATAATCATTATCATTTGAAGGAATTTGGCAATACCCTAACGATTAACTAAATCCAAGAAGAGATCTTTCTTGCAAGCCGCCCCTTGTTGAATTCTCACCATCGATATCATAGATATGGATGGATATGATAACAAGAGAATTTGATTGATTCCCACCTTTTCTTTTGCAGCACCTGTAATTGTATTGAGGTCTCAGCGGCTTAGGCCAAATTGTTTATAACCATGAAATTTCATGCCCTTTTATCATCATCACATGGTGTTCGCCACTACATCTTTTCAGCAAAAAGGAAGAAAATAGTTTTTGACGTGTTCAAGTGTTGTATTGATACGTATAAATGTTTTCAAGAATTTCACTATGTGTCAATTGACTTCTGTAACCATTTCATTCAATAACCGATTGTCGAAATATTGAAAATATATTGTAATAAGAGTACACTTTTGCTGCTGTCCTATATATATATATATATATATATATATATATATATATATATATATATATATATATATATATATATATATATATATATATATATTGGAACATATGATTTTTTTGTCGACTCTCAAGAAACTATTATTGGGAAACATTTCAATTTCTTGGAAATGAAAAATTTGTAGCACCCTCGGAAAGTGAAGCCTTTATACTAGTTTCCGAAACGAGTTGAGCAGTCTATGTGAAATTATACACAATAATTGAGGATTAAACGACTTATCTGAAGGAAGTTCAATCCAAATTATACGAGGTTGGTCACATCCGAATAGATCACCTTGTAGTAGTACCTCTATGACTGAAATGCACAAGTTGAAAGAAAGAATGATTCACGATGCCCCTATCTCACGAGTCCTCACCCGAATATCCGTCAATATACCTTGCGATGATATCGCCTTTTTGGGTCGGGATGACAGAAAAAATAATATATTGGATTTTTTTTTCTTTGAGATGGGTGGGTGTCTCTCTATTCGGATGTGACCAACCTCGTATAATTTGGATTGAACTTTCTTCAGGTAAGTCGTTTAATCCTCAATTATACTTCGGTTGGTCCCATCCGAATAGATCACCTTGTAGATGTTCAAAGAATTATTAAAAGGCGATCAAAATTTTATTCAGACTGATCTCATACTAATGAAGTAGTCTAATTGAACTGTTTATGTCATTTGATTCACCACTATAAACTAAGAATTTGATACAGACAGTATTTGAATGCTAATACAATATAATGTTGCAAAACTCAAATAACCAGAAAACTTACACTCGTTTAATGAAATTGCGGAGGTAATTCGCAAATGTACCATTTGTAATTACTGGTCTATGTAGAATTTACCAAAAGTATTTTATTTTTCGGACCAGTCTTCATTTGATGGTATGGTGTCCGTGCTCATATCGATTTGGTTGGCCACAGAACTGGCAGCATGTCTTGTGCTGAGGTGTAGCTGGAAGTAAAAATGAGAAAAAACCTAATTGAATGTGTGCGTTTTTTTAATTGATAATCGTGGATGTCATACAAAATTCACGTTTCACCGTGGAAAATGGTGAAAAAAAAATATACATGTTTGTATTTGTTGCTCTCTTGGTCTTCTGTGGATAATTTGGTTCTCGGCAGTGAAGAAACAAGTACGTCTGCTCCTCAAGCGG
The DNA here is from genome assembly GCA_032362365.1 of Zygogramma bicolorata. Taxonomy (NCBI): domain Eukaryota; kingdom Metazoa; phylum Arthropoda; class Insecta; order Coleoptera; family Chrysomelidae; genus Zygogramma; species Zygogramma bicolorata. The sequence goes on from JAVJAQ010000929.1 coordinate 47,814, forward strand.
AAGACTCGGGTTCAACATCCCATCGAGCTTCCGTGCTGGGATTCACACGCCTAGAGGCAAGATGCCTCGTCAATACATTTTCTGCGGAAGATTCGACTTCTGAAGGGCGACACTCGTCAACCGGTAAACGATTTTTTTTTTTCAATTTTTTTTTTGTACTGATCATGCTATAAAAATGCTACTCATTCTGATTTTGGATCATATTTTTACGCTTTAGCAAGCTTTAGAGCAACCATAACAATAAGTTTGTGATATATTTTTCAAAATGAGGTTTTTCGATTTCTCTAATTTGGTCAACACTTTGTAAGGGTCCCAGATTTTCTCATATCGGGAAAAAAGTGGTTCGTATTTTAAAAATACCCCTCTAAAACATTTCCATTGTATCATAGTTATATGCATGAGATATCAGATTTCAAGCTGATCTATGTAATTTTCTAGTACAATAATTTTTACCTAGCTGCACCCATGGGCGATCTACCTTATCCACATCCCCTTCACAAATATCCACCAATGAGACGAAAATAAATTGTATGGTTTCATCGTATTTGCAATCAGTGATGCCATCAAAATCGCTGAAGGTTCACCCCTCAGTTTTTCTCCTGGAAAATGGATGCCAGACAAAATCGGTTCACCCAGGGAAAGATGGCACCACAGTGGATGTAGGTGCTTAAACGAAACTGAAAAAATTATACATTGTGGTTCAAAATACAATATAATGGAATTCAAAATTGATATCAATTTGTGGAAACCAAGTTTGGGACTGCGATAACAGAAACATGAAAAACATGTTACTTTGTCCCCTTCGATCATTTTCAATATTCTAGGAAAATGTGGAAGTAGTGATGATTGGGAAAACACAAATGTTTGTGTAAGACCAAGTTAATGTAATGCATCAGTTGCATAACTTATGGGGTTTGGCTGTAAAGATAAAAATGTTTTACCCTATGTGTTAGAGTAGTTAGTAAACAGATCAACTTCAGGTTATCAAAATTTTTGGCCCGCTCTTGGAAGGCGTATTCTCGATATTGCATTCCGAAGGTGACACATCATGGACTTTGATCTGCTATAAATTCATATTTTGAATTCATTTATGAGACGAACATCACTAGTTGATAATTTTATATATATATATATATATATATATATATACACACATACATACACATACATATATATATACATATATACGCATATATATACACACATACACACATATACATATATATTCTCCACCAGAAAACTCAAGTTCCTGAATATCATTATGCTTAATTCTTCACACCACTTCCAAATATCACCAGCCAGTCCGTTGAGGTTTGGGTGCTTCATTCCAGACATCCGGTTGATCTGCGCGTTGACGGTGTTGTTGTCTCTATGCGACAAAATGTGACAGTTTGAGGAGAACTGTCTGAAGGTTTTGAACATTAATGTGAAGTTTGGCCTGCTTCACTGAAACCTTCGGCTTTCTCGTTGTTGCATGTAATATTCTGGAAAATTCAGGCCTTGTTTTACCTTCTAGTTGCCTAACATGAAAAGTCACTGTAACTCGGTGGAAATTTACATTGTCAAAATCTCCTCGATCCGTCTGCAAGGTTATACATCGGTGCCCTTCAAATAATTTTGTAGACGGCCACCTATATTCAACCACAAGGCAAACCGAAATCAAGTGTCAAATGGATTTATTTTCCATTAATATTGAATCGTAATGATTACCAAGATACCTCAAATTTGTTGGATGTTTCCTGAACACTCCATCTTGGTAATACTAATTGAAAAGATGTCGTCTAAATAGCTACAGATACAGAAAATTCCTGAACTCAAAAAATGTATAACCGTTTCTGAGATGTTTGTTAATATAAAAGGTGCAAAGATAAGCCAAAACACAAAAAATTTAAATTCAAAAATTTTGTGTCTAGATTGGAATCGCAAATACTTCTTATGTTTATCGGCATCTGTCGAATCCACTGACGTTAAAAAACAATTTTCAGACATCAGATTTTTCACAGCTCCAAGTGAGGGGCTGTGATGAATTCATGCAAATGTTTCAGATTCAAAAGAAATCTATAGCTATCAGTAAGACTCAAACCTGAGAAAATAGCTGAACCAAAAATTGTTCTTGACATTGACGGCTGGTCCAATGTAGTCAAATTCCAGTAATATAGCTGAACACTCACAGCAGAGGTTTAGCCGGCTGGGTGGAATTGTCGGGGTTCAGGTGCCAGTTTTTCATAAGGTAGAGTATAAAAATGGATTTTATATTGTTGTTGTTCGTTTTCGTTAACCAGCTGAGGAACGTCAACCCTCAAAATTCGAAACTTGTGCGAGCAATGGATCAACGAGGCCTTACCTTTTAACGTGCGATTACCCAGCACGGTGGCCCGGCGAGGATTCGAACCCCGGCCTTCCGCTTGATAGGCAGATATCTCTGAACACATTCCAAAATGTTGGCGTTGTTTGTTTTAGATTGCCACGTGCTGTCAAATATTTAATGCGACCAGCGTATAAGTTCAAATATGTTATTTCGTCCATTTGTTGTTGTACGTCGTGAACCGCTCTCACCATCCTCTGTTTTGTCTGCTTGAGGTGTCCCCCCTCTGTTGATTTTTCTAATACTGCCATTGACTTCGATGAGCAGTGCCCTCGAGGTGTTTTGAAGGGAAAGGTTGTACCTTCAGGTCTAGTGCAAACAGAAATCTCCTGTGGTTCGAAATCGAGGGAGGAACATTGCATAATGCTTCATCAGCACCGTCTTTGTCAGACAAAGTAGTCTTGAATGCTTCAGCATATCGATCACTCATCAGGCATAGCTGTACTGAGGGCTGAGAAACCTTTGCCCAACGAAATTTGAGGGTCCAGTAGAAAACCTCGATTCAGATGTTGAGAAAAAGGGTCTGAACTACCGGATTCAGTTGGGGTGGATATGAGGTAGTGTAACGGTCTGGAACCTGCGCCAACAGAAAAGAAATTGAAACTTACTTACGACGAGTAAGAACAGAGTTTGTCTTCGAGTGTTTTTAGGTTTCTCGTTGTCGTTCTCTTGTGCTTGTGTCAGATAGGTACACCACTGCAGTGCGAAATCATCCTGGATATCACTACCGTAAAACTTTGCTTCAGTCGGATCATCTCCCAGTACAGTAGTAACAGCGTTATCACTATGGAAAGATTCACTGTTGGTGGCGGAAAATTCCGATGTCAAATCTGACGACGGACCTGCGCCCACCAAAGAGAAATTATCTTCGGGCGCGAGACACTCGGCTGGCACAACTCAAAAAGTGTGCAGGGCAGAAAACGGCCTATGATGATGAATAAAGTTCAGCCGTATGTTGATCTACAAAGTAGATTGCCCCTGCCGATGATCAATGATCAGAAATCATTGTCAGTCTCATCTATTTCAAATTATATGTCCACTCATTCCGTTGGTTTTTCTTAAACATGACAAAAAACATTAAAAACAAACTTACTTACTAAACGAGTAGGAACGGAGTTTTTCCTCGAGTTTCCGTAGTGTTCGCCAAGTTTCTACGTTGTTTTCACTGAGCATCGTTTGTTTTGTTTTCCATAGTACATATGGAAAATTTTCTTCAATTCACTTATTTAAACTAATTTACACTTTCGAACTTATCACATTCAGCGCAAGAAGTATATTGACGGATATTCGGGTGAGGACTCGTGAGATAGGGGCATCGTGAATCATTCTTTCTTTCAACTTGCGCATTTCAGTCATAGAGGTACTACTACAAGGTGATCTATTCGGATGGGACCAACCGAAGTATAATTCATCCCGCTAGCTCTCACTGTTATAATTTTACCATATTTGATGAGCACGCGGTGATTGCACCAGATGGACTGCTGCATGAAGCGGCAGTTAAACTTCTCTCTTCAATTATTCACATAGGTACCTCTACACTACACTTTTTATAGTCTGCTCATGCCCGTATGCACCGTTAACTAATTTCGCTGATTACTTATGTAAACCTGGGGCCTGTTTCATGAAAGTTCAAGTCTTGTAGCTTCAAGTGAAACCCAAAGAAACACGATGCAAATTTTTTTTTTCTCTTTTTTACCTGTACCTGCATTGTTTTTCTCTAGTAGGTACAAGACTTGTACTTTTATGAACCAGGCCCCAGGATCAGATTATTGTTTACCATGCACCGCAATAAAAATCACGTTTAGGCTTCAGATTATCTAATCGGTCAATGAAATATTGTATAGCGAACGGTTTAACCTCAAAAATAATAATAATAATAATAACGTTTATTGTGCTAAGTATCGTTTACAATTCAATATTATATATATTACACTGAGTTACACAAAGGGACAAGGTTAGCAAGTAATGCTTTCATCCACCTTGCCTAATTATTCTAAGTACTTGAGTAACATACATCATTTCAGCTCCGTGTATAAAACTATCATTAAGTTGATATATCGTTATCTGATTTGATTGCAGAGTGAGTGTGAGTACAATTTTTTCTTAAAGGTAGCAGTGGGTAGGCCAACGATATTCAGTACTTCATTAAGATAGTGTGGTGCGACATAAGAGAAACTTCCTTCAAATTTAGAGGTGCAATGAATTGGTACAGTGAATGTGTCATTTCTAATATTTACGTTATGGTCATCCGATCTTTTGCTAATTAGTTCATATAGATATCTAGGAATTCGAGTGTTGATTAGTTTATTCAGAAATAGAGTTGTCAAATATTGTGCACGATTTTCAATATTCAGTTGTTCATTAGCTGCAAGGTAAGGGCTGACGTGTTCTCTATAGGGAAGGTTGTATACAAATCGCATGCATGCATTCTGAATTCGTTGCAATTTATCTTTATTATATTGTGGAAGATAATTATAATAAACAGTGCAGCAATAATCAATATGAGGATATATCAATGATTTTACTAAAAGTAACTTGTTATTTGTACTTATTTCATACTTCAACGAATAGATGGACTTCAGTCTGTAGAAAGATTTACCGATAATATTACTGACATGCGAGGAAAAAGAAAAATGGTTATCTATGTGAACGCCCAGATTTTTAGCTGATGTCACCCACTTTATGTTTTCGTTGCTGATTTTGAGAGTGAAATTTGTTTCAATGTCAGATATTTGTATAGTAGAGCCTATGCACAGTGCAAAAGTTTTATTTGGGTTGATCCGTAGTCCATGATTTTCAGAGTAGTGCACAATCGCATCGATGTCATGTTGAATATTGGCTATGCTTTCTTCAAATGATTTGGTCTTGAGAGGTGAATATATTTCAATGTCATCAGCATATAAGTGAACTTTTGAAAATCTTAGAACAGTTGGCAAATCAAATATGAAGATCGTAAAAAGTTTGGGGCCCAGAATGCTTCCTTGGGGAACACCACTTGAAACAGTTCCAAAGTTAGATCCATAGAGACCCTTATCTAGAACAACTCTCTGTAGTCTATTTCTCAAATAACTGTGCATCAGTTGCAATAAGTTAGGTTGGAATCCAAGAAAATGTAATTTAGCTAAAAGGAGGTCGAAGTTAACGAGGTCAAATGCTTTGCTCTGATCTAGAAGTACCAGAGTTATGGGATTAGACTTGTCCAGTTGACACGCGATATCATTAGTTACTTTTAGTAAAGCCGATTGAGTGCCATGCTTCTTTCGAAACCCAGATTGCATGTTTGGTAATAGGCTATTCGATTCCAGGAAGTTTGCAATCTGATTAGATATCACTTTCTCAAATAATTTAGAGAAAACTGGCAGGATCACTATAGGTCGCAAATCACTGAATTCCTTTGGTGAAGATACTTTGGGTGTAGGTATGATATTACCAATTTTCCAAATCTCTGGAAAGATCCCTTCAGCAACAATTGTGTTGAATATATTTTTTATCTCGTCTATACAAAATGGGAGAACAAGTGTTATCATTTTCAAACTAATATTGTCGAAGCCGACGGCTCGAGATTTTATGGATTTCAGAGCATCATAAATATCTTCAGATGTTATTTCTCTGACAGTAAATTTCACAGTATCATCGAGAACATTGTTTGTGTGATGATTAAGTAAGTTATTATCAATGGTCGATGTGCCAGTAACGCTTAGAAAGAAGTTATTAATGCAATCTGGGACTCGCAGAGTGTCTGGCAATGACGTATGTTTTGATTTTGTAGACGAAGTGTTGACACCCCAGTTTGATAAGTCTTTCCATAAATTCCTAGCACTATTCGAATTTTGCTCTATTGTATATTTCATGAATGCATTTTTTTCACGTTTGATGGCGTTATTTACCTCATTGCGTATGGCTACATAATATTGGCGATCAATAGCAGATTTTGATTTCGAAAACTTGGTGAACGCTCTAGATTTCTCTTTAATCATTAATTTGATGTTGAAAGTTATATAAGGTTTATTTCTTCTTTTGTTCGTTTTCATTATTTTAATTGGTGCATGTGTATCAAATAATGCCATAATATATTCGTTTAGCAGATTTATTTTGGAGTTCACATCATTCGTGAATACTATATCTCCCCAGGGTGCCATGTTAGCATGTTCTTCGAAAAGGGTCAGGTCTAATCTATTGAAATCTCGAAATGGTACAGTATCATTATCATGATTTTTCAGATCAATACATACGTTACAGGAAACTAACATGTGATCAGCAAATCCAGGGATATCACTGTTTTCAAGGACACGAGCTTCCAAGTTTGCACTAACACAGATCACGTCGATGAGAGATTCTGAGGTCTGAGTTATTCTGGTGGGATTTTTCACTATCTGAGTCAACCCGAATTCACTTAACAGTGAGGTGAAGCTTCTGGAGTCCGACGAGTTAGGTTGTAGTAGATTTATATTGATGTCTCCTAGTAGCACAACTGATTCGCCCTCAATAAAAGCTCTTTCGATGGTGTCATTAAGGTCATTGATGAAACTAGCGATATTCGATCCAGGTTGTCGGTAGACAACACCCATTACAATTTTTTGTTTGTTAAGTGTGAGGAATATCCACAGTTGTTCCAGCTTACTATTTCGCGGGGAGAAATGAAATGGTTTGAATGAAACATGTGATTTGATGTAAAACATCACTCCGCCCCCAAATCCTTCTCGATCATTTCGAATGATGTCGTACTTAGGGATTTTCAGAAAGTCATCAGGATACTCCTTGTTCAGGAATGTTTCAGTGATAGCTACTACCAAGGGTTCTTCTTCCGTTAAAAAATTTTCAAACACGCTGAAACGTTGAACTAAAGAGCGTAAGTTGATCGCACATAGTGTGTGGTTTACTTTTTTGATTTTGATATGGCAGGATTCCCATTTATGTATTTGATGTACAAGTCTGTTTCTCCATCTGTTTTCCTAGTCTGTAGTTCGTCTATAACTTTTTTCAGTTGTTTCCGCTGAAATTCGGTTTTATCAGTTGTGATTTGGACGTCGATATTCATGGACTTTAGTTTTTTCTTGTTACTGAGTATTTCGATGACGTCATCTCTTGAGGTTAGCACTGCTTTTAGCGGAGACGATTGAACACCTGTACTCTTTCCTAATCTTCTCACATACACAACTTTGTTCTGTAGGGATGGAACAAGAGACGTGATTATTTCCTCAGTCTTTTGCTTATCATGTATACGTTGCTGGTCGCTTGTACCAGCTAGCTCTGGCAAGTTATAAATTATGATATTTCTTTCCTTCGAGCGGCGTTCGTTTAGTTCGGTGACAATGGACTCCATTTCGAAATCTTTTTTTCCTTGCTTTAGGCCTTTTATTTCATCTTTTAGTTGTACTACGATTGATTTCAATTCGGCGATAGCTTGTTTCATGTCTTCACAGCTACCACATCGATTTGTGTTTTTCTTCCTACAAGATGCACATTTATAGACTGCCCCCGGTATATTGGAGAATACGAGTAGCTGATCCTTAGAGATTTCGGCACACTTGCCATGTACAAAAATCTCGCAGTAAAAACACTGTATACCTGGCGACTTATCGTTTAAATTTTTTGTGCACAGGTGACAAACTGCCGACATTGTGTGGAAATTTGAGTAATGAGGTAAATATAGCTACTTATAATCACTGTGAATCAAACCGCTACTTGATGAACTACTAAATCACGGATATTTCGATTGTTTTCTGAACTATTTGACGCTAATTTTGTGATTGAGGACAATTGGTTTCACTGGTTAATAATTCGTTTTGTAGGAGCACGATTTGATACGTGTTGACTGTTGACTCGCGAGGAGAAAATCGCTATTTTTCACCATCAATGAATAAGGTGCTAATTTCATCAAATGAGTTTTTGGAGTAAACACTGACATTATCATGCAAGGAAGAAGAAATATATTCGACAGTTCTGCAGGTCACATCTCCCTGGTTTCCATGGGTATTACTTGCAACCTTGCCGTGACTTCTACAATTATTTCGGAGTTGATGTACACTCGCGTCAGTCACAGTAAAACAACAATTGATTGATACTACCATGGTAAAAAAAAATTGAAAATGTATCGTAATGAACGGTCGTTTCATAATGAGAACCATTGCGTCATGGATTATGTAACGATCATGTACGTTGTATCTGGATTCATCTCCTTGAGTTTTTGAAAAATGGAAAAAGGTGGTTACCACCACCGTGGAATACACCGTAAACTAGGACTGATTCATTCAAGAAAATGGTTAACAATGAATGTTTGTTTGAAATATCAGTAGTAACTAGCTACTACTGACTCTCATGATCTGGCAGGACCTATTTATAATGTTTTAGATTTAGTGTCAAAAAAAGCACTGGTATTGTGCGATATGAAATGCGAGCAGTTGCTGACGCACCGTTAGCGTTTTCACGAGAAGTTGTTATCGCAGCTGAGCACTGGTATTGTGCGATATGAAATGCGAGCAGTTGCTGACGCACCGTTAGCGTTTTCACGAGAAGTTGTTATCGCAGCTGAGCACTGGTATTGTGCGATATGAAATGCGAGCAGTTGCTGACGCACCGTTAGCGTTTTCACGAGAAGTTGTTATCGCAGCTGAGCACTGGTATTGTGCGATATGAAATGCGAGCAGTTGCTGACGCACCGTTAGCGTTTTCACGAGAAGTTGTTATCGCAGCTGAGCACTGGTATTGTGCGATATGAAATGCGAGCAGTTGCTGACGCACCGTTAGCGTTTTCACGAGAAGTTGTTATCGCAGCTGAGCACTGGTATTGTGCGATATGAAATGCGAGCAGTTGCTGACGCACCGTTAGCGTTTTCACGAGAAGTTGTTATCGCTTTCAATTTGATATATGTTAGACATTGTCGTGAGACTGTATACTTCGTATATAATATGTATAATGATAGTTATTGATACACGAGCATTAACGGGGATACGAAATGGGCCAAAGGGGAGTTTCGTATGTATTGGAGTGTATTAATGACCATTACATGAGTGTTGCATGCGCTATCTTCTCTACACCCGATAAGTGATGAAATATGAATATCAAATTTATATTTTTATTGTGGGTGCTCGATTCTCGAGAACCGAACATGTACGCTCGTGATGCTCTATCGCAGTTCGCTCTACGTTACAGATACGGTAAAGATACGTTCGTCGAACGTACGGTTCCAAATATTGCTATCTCAATGAAGCTCAATATTGTATTGGAAATTTTGATTTCATTCTGAACCTCATTTTAAATGTAGCTTTCCGCGACTGAATTGGATTATGGATTATAGAGTAATTGATCAAAAATCTGTATCGTAATGACAAATCTATATCATAGAAACCTGATTATGAAACGGAATATGGCATATATATGGAATATTATAATAGAAAAGGTTCAGAAAGAAACACATTTTAAACTGGGAGATGAAAATATTATTATTATTTTCGTAGATATCAGGAATGATCTGATGTACTTTTCGAAAATTCCCAAACTTTATATCTCGATTGGCATAATATATCATCTCTTTGTTACTGTCCTCACATATTCTAAAGCAAATCATATTTACACAAACATTACAATTATAGTGCAACAATCATGTAATAACCATTAAACGAGAGTTGCATAGGTTATTTTTTCTACAACCGATAAATAATTAAGAACCATAAATATTATATTTTATATTTGTATCGAAAACAATAACAGTAATTCTTTCGAAAATCCTACAAAATTGTAATTATTGGTATTACCTTAGGTATTACCATGGATATAGGAGAACTATAAACATTTTTTTCATATCTATAGTGAACATAATATTATTGTAATTGATCCAATTTCCTAAAGATATTAGGATCATTTATTGGGCAGTTTGAAAAGTTTATTCTAGGTTCCACTTATCTGGAAATGAAAGGAATATTGACATTTATTTCAGTACTTCAAGTCTCAATAGAGTTTAATATTGTATTGGAAATGCTGATTTTATTCTGAACCGAATTCTAAATGTAGCCTTCCGCCAATGAATTGGATTTCCAATAGACCGCGGCCATATCTGACAGACGACAGTAAATGAGAGATGTAAATCCACCCTTCTGGACAAACACAAGGACCGTGTTATATACAGTCCTTGAGACAAACAAACGGAACTACAAATGCTCATTGTGCATCTGTGTCATATTTAAAAATATTTTTTCTCGATAATGCCACAAATTTGAGCGATTGTGAAATGTGGAAGTAGAAGCGGGAGATATAAGGTTCCACTCCATCGATTCCCTTCTATTTTCGACAATGGAAAAAATTTATAATCCTCTTGCTTGAAAGAGGCGTGAATTGTGGATTCAGGCTACTAGAAGAGCAGATTCAAGTATTGATAAGTTGAAATGGGCAACGGAATGTTAAAAACATTTTGTATCTCCTCAGAATTGCTATTATAATCCCACTAAATTACCATTGTTGTTTATGGAAATACGATTTGTTTGTCCAGCAGGCTGATTGACAGTTGTCATGTGTCGTCACATGCCCGCGGTCTATTGATAAAAAATCTGTATCGGTATGAAAAATCTTATTATGAAAGGTATCATGTGTATAATTATGGTACGGGTAGAATAGAAGTATATTTTGCTTGGCTTGGCTGAGTGGACAAACTACCGCGACCGTCTAGTTGCCCAGTACACCCCATTCCGTATCCATCACTCCATCGCTCGAACAATTAGTTTCCACTTTCATGAATGCACCATGGCAAGACACCGACTAACTAAATTATAAAGTTGAGTCGGGAGCGACGTTGAAACTGAAAAGCATAAATATTTCAGGTAATGTAAAAAGGTTTCTCCACATAAGGGAATTCGAAAAGCCGACTTGATGTCTGAATGCATGTCACAGCTGTCAGGGAGGAAACCGAACGGTGGAAAACCCGATGCAGGGACGTACTCAAAGGGAAAACAGGAATACAATTTTATTTTTCCAAACTATATATGTAATGCTGTCATTATGAACGTCATTGAAGGTTGGGAAGTGTCACATTACACCTCTACTTCCCGCCCTCAATTCCCGCCCTCACTTCCCGCCCTCACTTCCTGCCCTCACTTCCCGCCTTCATTTCCCGTCCTCATTGCATCTTTTCTAGACTTTATCTGTCATTTATCGACTTTATCCGACATTTATTCATACTGGTGACATTTGTATACCCCGTAGTCACGAGGACAATATATCTACTTGATTATTCTGAGAAAACCGCGTTCTTGGTGATTTGTCGTTAATGTAATATTTTAGATATGTTTAGAACGAAACAAGGATTTATTGATTATAATCTGGATATGATGGGTCTGAAAAGAATAGTATACAAACCTCGGTAGGAAGTTTCATTCCTGTCTCGAGATCATAGCTAACCTCGAAGCTTTGCGTCTCGGTTAACTAACTGATCTCACGACAGGAATGAATCACTTCCCACCTCGGTGTGTAATATACTATTTAATTGTCCTGTTGACTATGAGGAACATAAACCGAATTGTAAACTGGGCAGTAGCGATAGATTTTTTAAATATTCTTTTAGTCTGTCTCTGAAACAAGAAATACTTGGAGCTGAAACTTATCGTAATCTGCAATAAAATCACGTGGAACGTGGTACTTCAGATCATTCTTGAAATTCGCCTTTGTGTGAGCACTCTGTATACTGCCAAACAGTATTACTCAAACTTTCGTCTCTTCCATTAGTGCAATGAAACTATTCAGAGTTGTTATTGGTGTAGTGTGAATGGTTGATTTTTATTATACAATTTTTCAACTTATTCGTACAAGTTGTTATTCACCTTGTATCATTTGAAACATGCCTTCGAAATTATTGTGATTTGGACTATGTTTTCATGTGTTTCGAATGCTAGGCAACAATCGGAATAATTGTCGAACTCAACAAGAGCAAAGTATGGGATTTACGAAAAAGTACTCTGCAGCGCATACATTTTTGTAGAATACGGTTCGTTTTGTCTTCTGTCATTGTAAGAAATGGTCCAAACATATGCTACCTCCGCCAGGCTAATAGTAAAAATATGAATATTCGGTGAATGATGATTATTTGATATTACCAAGATGAAAACCATGTGAGACCGCTAAAGGTGCTTCTCAGAAACTTGGATTTCTATTTCTTGCGAAGAAATACTCCTCGTCAGCTTATAATGAGCTACAAGGCTCTCAGATACGACCTGTCTTGGAATATAGTTCTCATCAGTGGAGTTCGGCACAAAAACATGAATTGAGGCTTCTTGATTCTATTCAAAGAAAGGCAATCCGTCTTGTTGGTGATTCTTCGCTCACGGACTCGCTCACTTCATTGGAACATCGTAGAAGGGCCGGAAACTTGTCTTTTTTTTTATAAATATTTTCACGGTCTGTTCTGGATTGTTTTCAATCGTTCCACCCTTGGCAATATCTACACGGATGACTCGACGAGTACAGAATTCCAGCCTCTTCGTTGTGAATTTGGAAACCTGTCGAACTCCTCTTGCTCAAGGATCCTTTTTCCATGAAACAGCTGAGCTCTGGAACTCCTTTCCGAGAGAGGTTTTTCCTGAGGCTTCAAAAATTCGAAGTGAATTTTAATTCGTATCTCCTGTTCTTGATTCACGCCGGTGTTCTTTGAACATTACAGGGCTTCTCTTTTGTGTGAATCTGCATATAAAAAAAATTATAATGTTATAGGTATGTAAAAAACGATCGTACAAAGACTGTCATGTTTCACAAATCATCGAAGATGAAAGAAGCTGATAGTGAAACGGAATCGTTTGAGAGCTTATTCGAAAGCCCCTCAATCTGAGCTTACTATATCTGATTCATTACTTCTTTTATCACTCAATTTGTACATAGCAAATAAACGTAATTTGAATCGAACAGATTGTATTCATAGAATTTTCTACAGAACTTGGAGGGAAAATAGAAATATTGCCACGGACACAATCCCAGTCACCCCTGGCAATTCAATTACACATATCAACAGAGGTTCAATGATCTCACGTACGATATGACTGGTTTTTCTAGTGTAAGTTTTTTTAACAGTTGTTTGAAGAGAAAAGTTTCGAGAAACTTAGCCTTATTCATGAGTTATATTGTGCCATATTTTTAACAAGTTCTGGAATTATATAGTTTTTCGTTTTCGAATTAATAGAACAACAAAATTTTTTTAGAACAAATGTATAGCTTGAAACCTGTCGCCAAATTCGACAAGACTTTCTCAATGGTTGATTTTTTATATGGTAGGGTGTTGCTTTCTGCAATTCAAGCGACTGCTGACTGACTGTTTTTCTACTCATACACGAAAAATAGATAGAATAGTAAACAGAATCTCCACCATTACCAACCTCCATATTACTACTTATGCTGGCTTGCCGTGTTCCATAACTATGCTATCTGGCAAGTTTCTCTTTGCTCAGTAATATGATCTAATCCTTTGACAATTTTCAGATATCACAAAGAATTCGTTGACTGCGCCGTCTTCAGTTTTACCATAACCTCACCTAGCAAATGGGTGCTGACTTATAAGAAGCCTTAATACTGTATCACCAGCCATTAGGAAACTATTGCAGATTTTGGCCGCTCTGCTAGTGTAACTTTACTCAAAAATTAGGTTACTATCTCAGGGCTCCGCTCAGGCACTACCGATGAGTAATAATAGTAGTAAACAGCTTTTGAACGATGCGATTGGAACCTTTGGTGTAGAAGTAGAGATCAATTACTACAAGTATCAATTTTAGTCCCCTGAAGATGCTAACCTTGTTAGCATAACGCGAGTCGAGTGCAAAAATATCATTATGGCATTAGGATAATTGATCTTGAGAAAAAGTTTCAGTTTCAACTATAGCCATCGTTGAACAGATTTTTGGTAATTCTTCACCCACATTGCAGACACGAGCAAAACTACATTTACAATCTGGTGACCTCACATGAATCACCAATATCGAATCAAAGACAACGTGGTCACGAGCATATCAAACCTGAAACCGTGGGAAATTATGAGATGTGGCCATTTCGGTCCTTGCCTTGAAGCGGGGGCCTTTTTCATCAAAACGCCACTGCCCCGATTTCTCCCTCTCCGTCTATCATAGTATCGATCACGGACGGTAACATGCACAAAACAATCATTACACTTACGTGTTTCCATGTAGCACCGGCAACGAGGGAAGGGAAACCTAATGTAGCGACTAGTCAGTCCATAACACCTGGATGGGCGGTTTACAGGGTCATGTGTGGGTCGAGGAAGATGGATATATCGACTGGAACAGTGATGGAAATCATTGATGATAGGAGGGTGGGTTCTTTTCGTTCATACTC